>JAXIVD010009270.1:0-15747 GCA_036785275.1 Cancer borealis | reverse complement strand
TATATTAATGTTACATGGGAAATAAACCTATTTGAATTTGAATTAGAGAGGGAGAGAGAGAGAGAGAGAGAGAGAGAGAGAGAGAGAGAGAGAGGAGAGAGAGAGAGAGAGAGAGAGAGAGAGAGAGAGAGAGAGAGAGAGAATATATAGACATACAGACATCATCTATTCTTATTTCGATTTTTAAAATGTATTACCGTTATTTAAAATTCAACTAGTGGTTTAGGAGTCAGTCACCTTCCCTGACCGTCTTTTCTTCTTCTCTTCATTCCTTTACTTCTTATTTATTTAATTTTCCATTCACTTTACTCCCACTCCAAGTCCTCTGTGCATTTCAGCGGATCAAGTCCCCTCAACCAACCTTCCTTTCCATGTCAATCCTTTCAATTATACCTCACTCCCTTCCTTCTTTTCTCCCTCTCATCCTTTCCCTCTCCCTCTCTTGACCCTCTTGCCCTCTCCCTCTCCCTCCCTTCCTTCCCCGTCATCCCCTCGCGTAACTCGTCCCCGGGGTGGAGGAAAACAAGTAGCTGTAGTGATTAGTGGAGAGATAGCAGAGGGTGTTACGCCATTATCGCGCCAAGGGTGGGGAGAACTTTGCTCTCAAGGGAGGAAGGACGGCGGGTGACGGCAAGGCGATGTATGTATGTATGTGCAAGGGGGAGGCGGTGGGTGTGTGGGGTAGAGGAAGGAGGGTGGAGGGGAGGGAAGTGGAGGTATTAAAGAGGCTGAAGGGTCGTTGAGGGAGGTAGAAGTGGGCAATATGGTAGACAGGGGGGACAGGAGGGATGAGGAGAATGTAGGAGGTGTGGAAAGTGACTTACCGAGCTAGTATTAAGCCAGGGAAAAGTTAATTGGATGAGGCAGAGCAAAATGTCATTTCTTTTCTGTTTTTGCTTTCGCCACTTATGAGATCTCTTTTTTTGTTCTTTTGTTTGCTTTACTGCTGCTGCTAACGTTACCTTAACCACCGCTACTACTACTACTGCTGCTACTATTATTACTTCTACTGCTACTGGTACTACTACTAATCTCTCTTCTTGCCTCATTATCATCATCATCTTCATCATCATCACCATCATCATCATATATTTTCTTTATTTTCTTCATCTTCTTCTTTTTCTTTTTCTTCTTCTTTCTCTTCTTCTTCTACTTCTCCTTCTTCTTCTTTCTCCTCTTCTTCTTTTATTTCTTCTTCTTCTTGACTTTCCATACCTTTTGTTGAGTCTTGGAGGCAACACATTAAAACTTGGAGAGTGGTTTCCTTAGAGTGTTGCGTTACAGAGGAGGAGAGGGAGGAGCGAAGGGCCACGGGAGGGAGAGGGGAGAAGAAAAGGGAAAAGAAAATACATAAAACACCTAAGTACATCGCTCACCACTACCACTATCACGTTCCTGTTTTTTTCCCCTCATCACTATCCAACCATAGTATGTAAACTCACCACCATCACCATCATCATCATTATCACCACCGTCACCACAACTAAGATATAAAATGATTCCTGTCATCACCAGTACCACCATCATCATCATCACCACCATCAACCAGCCGTCTCCACCACCACATACACGGCACTATCTCTTCATTCACCACCAGTATTGTTCCTCATCACCATCACTCACCACTTCCACCACAATCACCACCTTCATCACACAACCCTCTCCATCATCAACCCAGCCTCACCACTGCTGCCTCAACCATAGTCATCACCGCCACCACCACCACCACCACCACCACCACCACCACCACCACCACCACCACCACCACCACCACCACTACCGAAGGCGATTCCCAAAATAGTTCATAACTTTTCACTTACAAGATTAATTGATTTACCGTTTCATAAAAGTCTTGATCCTGAATTACTTGATTAATATGATGCTTAAGAAAAGTTTAAGAAAGAGTCAGGAAAGCGGAGAAGGAAGGAAAAGAAAATAGATAAAAATGACCGTGATGTTAAGATGAAGAGAGAGAGAGAGAGAGAGAGAGAGAGAGAGAGAGAGAGAGAGAGAGAGAGAGAGAGAGAGAGAGAGAGAGAGAGAGAGAGAGAGAGAGAGTCTTTTCAACTAAAAAGAAAAGTGGAGACATAATTATGAGCTGACTAACATAAACTTAAATACACTTAAATTATAAAAGTTAATGAACGTAAGAATAACAGAGAGAGAGAGAGAGAGAGAGAGAGAGAGAGAGAGAGAGAGAGAGAGAGAGAGAGAGAGAGAGAGAGAGAGAGAGAGAGAGAGAGAGAGAGAGAGAGAGGCCTGGTAATTAGAGCAAATAAGAGGGAGGGGAGAGCGGTTCAGAGTGAGGGAGGTCGGGTTACCTTCCAATAATGACGGCCAGAGAGAGAGAGAGAGAGAGAGAGAGAGAGAGAGAGAGAGAGAAACAACAAACTCACTACCAAAGATTTACAAAAACAAAGCAAGCTCATTTTACTTTTTACATCTCTATTTTTTTTCTCTCTTTTTCTTTCTCTCTCTCTCTCTCTCTCTTGCAGTCTTTTCTCTACGTGCTCTCTTTTCTTCCCTCGAACCCTTGCCCCTCCCGTGTGCTCCCCTGCCTCTCCCTCCCTCCTTCCCACCACCAGCTGCAACACTCAAGTAATAGCTTATAAGATTCACCCTCTAAAAATAAGCTTCAACGCTGTAGCTGTGACGTGAAAGCGTTCATTGATGTGTCAACACTCCTCCTCCTCCTCCTTTACTTTTTTTCTTCTCTGCTAATCCTCCACTTTAAAGTACTGTACTACCTAGTATCTCTTTATTCTCCTGTTCCTGCTTCTTCTTCTTCTTTTTTTCTTCTTCTTCCTCTCTTCCTCTTTCTCCTTCTCTTCCTTCGCCTCCGCCTCCTCCTGTTCATTTTCTTCCTCTTGTTAGTTCTTCTTTTAGTGTAATTTCCAAGTATTTTCCTTCCGTTATTCATACTCAATGTCTTTAGTGATTACACATAATTACGTTGTCGCAGAGTACACCTCCACTTGATTAACCCCTTCCCTTTCATCCCTTCTCCTATCATCCCCTTCCCCTTCATCCCCTTCCCCTTTTTTTCCTTTCCTCTTCATCCCCTTCTCCATCCTTCTTACCATTCCCCCGACCTATTCTTCACCACTTCCAGCTGCTCCCATTCTCATTATCCATCCTACTCTCTCTCTCTCTCTCTCTCTCTCTCTCTCTCTCTCTCTCTCTCTCTCTCTCTCTCTCTCTCTCTCTCTCTCTCTCTCTCTCGCTCGCTTCGCTCTCTCTCTCTCTCTCTCTCTCTCTCTCTCTCTCTCTCTCTCTCTCTCTCTCTCTCTCTCTCTCTCTCTCTCCCCTTGACACCCCAGGGTCAGACACACAGCTGGCGGCCTTCTCTTCAGCACCTTACTCACCATCTCGAGAGGGGACACCACCTGCTAGCGACACCCTCCCGCCTCACCCTTACTCTTACTCTTCTTCACCACCTCTTATGTCTGTCCTTCCTCGTTACTATTAATCCTTCCCTCTCATCCTTTCAGAGTCTATTTATGCGAATGTTTTTTTCCTGGATTTTTTTACTTTCTACAAGATCGGTCTATTGAAGAGCAGACAAGAAAAGAAGTGTTAAGATAATCATTTCTTCCTTTTTTGTGTGTGTGCATAAGGAGAATAATTAAAAAATGAATGCATCAAACAGAAGTTTACTAAATTCTACTCCAGAATACATTAAAGTAAAGACTTTCTTAAGAAATGTCTAGGATTTCTTCAGTTTGACTTTCCATCTTGTACACCCTCCCTTCTCCCTCCTCCCTCCTCACAGACACTCTAGCCCCTCGCATCCTTCCAAACCTCCAATTATCACCTGCAACTGTATCTCCCTTGACCTCCCTTGGGGTCACTACTCGTGTCAGGTCAGGCTCTGTCAGGGCAGTCAGGTCACTGGCTTCCCCTCGTGGAGTGAGTTGTTCAAGGCTCAGGTTATAAGCACGTGGTATACACATGTTTACTCCTGTTATTTAGGGAAAAGACAGGACTTCATATATCGTTTCTTTTTCTTTTTCTTTCATTACTAAAGGTTTCGTGGGGGACTGTGAATAATGCCACTTATTGTCACTCTGTCAATGTTGTTACTTGAGCATACTTATCACTATCATGTTTGTGTTGTCCACCACGTGGCCTGCACTTGTCCCACTTGAGTGTACCTTGTAAGTCTTATATATCTAGGCTTACTTGATGATATAATTTCAGTCACTCGTGTTGCTTGTCAGAGGGCCAATGTTCCCCCCAGAGGCGAGGCACTAACGAGGGCCTGTCCTTTGTAGAGACGCTCCCTGTCCCCAGCCGCGCCTCAGCTGTTTTCTCTCGACACTTAAACTTCCACTTCACCGAAACTCATCGCCGAATGCGGAACGGAATGTCCACTTGAGGAGCGAGGCTGCACCCGCCAATTACCATCATTTCTCGAGAGTGACACGTGTGTATGTTGTGTGCGTGTGTGTGTGTGTGTGTGTGTGTGTGTGTGTGTGTGTGTGTGTGTGTGTGTGTGTGTGTCTGTGTGTGTCTGTTTAGCAGGTTAAGTCACAAAGAATTATGCATTTACTTGCCATTCTTTCCTGTGGATGACACCTTCGTAGGCCATCAGACAGACGCATCGATGGGCCGGTAAACAAAGAGCTAGATGGCGGACGAGCCTTGGAAGACTCGCGAGATGTAAACATTGAGGGTAACGGGACTACTGTTTATTTACGGCCGTAGTTCGCCAAGTGCCCACTCTAGTGACTCAGGGCAGCCAACAGGGTAATGGATGTTCCTTGTCTGCTTCGGGGAGGCGAGGGGTGGTTGGCTGGCCGCGGCGTGCAAATATTACGCTATTTTAGGTTGTTGTGTCAAGGCGCGCAGTGCTATGATGTGGCGAGGCGTGTCATGATGTCAAGGCGTGATGTTCCGCTTCATTGTGGTATGTGTGTGATGATTGTTGCCATGAGGTAATAGTAGTAGTAGTAGTAGTAGTAGTTGTTGTTGTTGTAGTAGTAGTAGTAGTAGTAGTAGTAGTAGTAGTAGTAGTAGTAGTAGTAGTAGTAGTTTTAACATCGCCTAATTTTGTCAAAAGGTCAATTGCAAGAAAACCGCGACAAGTTTATGATTACTGAGGTCAGAGAAACAAGAGTTATGCGGTTGAGGTTATGGTTGTGTCTCGAGTTTACCCTTAAAATTAGAGAACTCGAAGAAACAAAAAATGTGTGTTCGTGTGTGTGGGTGTGTGTGTTTGACGCTTGTTGTAAGGAAAATGTATGTTTGTGTGGTGACAGAGATTAGTGGACAAACCTTCCACCCTCTCGCCCCTTAACACCCCTCACCTCTCTCTCTCTCTCTCTCTCTCTCTCTCTCTCTCTCTCTCTCTCTCTCTCTCTCTCTCTCTCTCTCTCTCTCTCTCTCTCTCTAAACTCTAAACCAATTGCGAAAGGGTTGTACCTGATAATAATATCGATAAACAAGTAGTAGTAGTAGTAGTAGTAGTAGTAGTAGTAGTAGTAGTAGTAGTAGTAGTAGTAGTAGTAGTAGTAGTAATAGTAGTAGTAGTAATAGTAGTAGTAGTAGTAATAGTAGTAGTAGTAGTAGTAGTAGTAGTAGTAGTAGTAGTAGTAGTAGTAGTAGTGGTAGTAGTAGTAGTAGTAGTAATAGTAGTAGTAGTAATAGTAGTAGTAGTAGTAATAGTAGTAGTAGTAATAGTAGTAGTAGTAGTAGTAGTAGTAATAGTAGTAGTAGTAATAGTAGTAGTAGTAGTAATAGTAGTAGTAGTAATAGTAGTAGTAGTAGTAGTAGTAGTAATAGTAGTAGTAGTAATAGTAGTAGCTGTTGCTGTTCTTTTTGTTGCATTAATAACAGCAAGTACTAGAAAAGTCTTACCTTCTCACACCTTTCAAATTTGATCATGAACCTCTCGTCTCACTCCTCCTCCTCCTCCTCCTCCTCCTCCTCCTCCTCCTCCTCCTCATCCTCATCCTTGCATCCTTGCATCCGTATTTACAAAAGAGGATTGTTCATCGTTTCAACCACTCGAGACTAGAAGAACCGAAAACTTCTTAAATGATTTACTCATCGTAGAAAATGACGTTAAACAAAAAATTGATAAGATGAAAACTAATAAAACCCCTGGACCAGATAAAATTTCCCCGAAAATCTTGAAAAAGGTAAAGCATCAGATCAGTAAACCGCTTGCAATCATATTCAATAAATCCTTAAGGATTGGTAAAGTTCCATCAGATTGGAAACGTGCTAATGTAACCCCAATCTTCAAAAAGGGAGACAAGTCACAACCCGGAAAGTATAGGCCAATCAGTCTGACGTCAGTAGTATGTAAATTAATGGAGACAATCATTCGTGACAATATGGTGAAATTCCTTGAAGACAACGATATAATTAAACCCTCACAACATGGTTTCCGTAATAAACGTTCATGTCTAACTAACTTATTAGACTTCTTTTACAATGTTTTTGACACGTACGATGAAAGCAGAGCAGTAGATATCATATATCTGGATTTTCAAAAGGCCTTTGATAAAGTTCCCCATCAACGATTGCTTAACAAACTAAAGACTCACGGTATCTCTGGTAGCATCTACAATTGGCTTCAGGACTGGCTCTCTGAAGGGTAAACAGAGAGTAGTCTTAAACGGTGTCTCCTCTCAATGGTTAAACGTAAAAAGTGGCGTACCACAGGGTTCAG
Source organism: Cancer borealis (assembly GCA_036785275.1). Lineage (NCBI taxonomy): Eukaryota > Metazoa > Arthropoda > Malacostraca > Decapoda > Cancridae > Cancer > Cancer borealis. The sequence goes on along the minus strand of JAXIVD010009270.1, from coordinate 9,068 downwards.
TACTTGGCCCTATTTTGTTTCTGATATATGTTAATGACATAGATGATGGGATCTCATGCAAAATATCAAAATTCGCTGACGATACGAAAATTGCCAGTAAAGTAACTTCGACAAGTGACAGAGAAGTCTTACAATCAGACCTTGATCGACTAACGTCTTGGGCCAATAAATGGCAAATGAAATTTAACGTTGATAAATGTAAGGTACTACATATCGGAAGAAATAATGATCACGTTCAGTACCAAATGAATGGAAAATTACTTTCTGCAGTGAACAAGGAAAAAGATCTAGGAATCACAATATCAAGCGATTTAAAACCCAGTCAGCATTGCTCAGAGGTAGTTAAAACCGCTAACAGATTGGTCGGCTTTATTGGGCGTACTTTCGAAAATAAATCAGAAAAAGTCATATTAAAACTGCATAATTCACTAGTACGACCTCATCTTGAATATTGCGTACAGTTCTGGTCCCCATATTACAGAAAGGACATTGACAAACTGGAAAGAGTCCAGCGTAGAATAACGAAAATGATTCCAAGGCTGAAAAATAAACCTTATGAAGAAAGACTTAAAGAATTAAACTTATTCAGCCTCGAAAAACGAAGGATGAGAGGAGATTTAATTGAAATGTTCAAGATAATTAAAGGATTTGATAATATCAATGCAGAAGATTACATTACTTTTGATCGATCAAATATAACAAGAAGACGTCATACTTTTAAGATTACTGGTAAAAGATTCACATCAAACGAAGCCAAACATTTCTTTTTCAATCGGATCGTTAACGTTTGGAACTCCCTGCCCGCCAATGTCGTCGACAGTAAAACAATTAATACATTCAAAAATAGACTGGACAAATACTTAGAAGCCAATCCGCAACTAAAACATTATTCGTCAACATAGTAAACTTTGAGCAAGTTCCTTCTAATGTACAGTAATTACAAAATCTCGATTCGGAAGGACGTCGCTAGGGGCCTGACATCGCTTGCCAGGTAGTAGTGTTAGTGACAGTAGTAATAGGCTAGACTAATCTAATTCCACGCATTTATTTATTTATTTTTACTTATATTGCATGGTTGGCCTTCCTCTCCTGCCAGTCGTGGCTGGTGGGAGAATCCCTCACCCTTACTATCCTGTATCCTTCACCCCAGATTAGATAGTGTAGTCTAGTTTATCACAAACAGCCTCGTAAGGGCCAGTAGGCCTGTTGCTGTTTGTTCTTCCTATGTGTTCCTATGTGTTCCTATGTGTTCCTATGTGTTCCTCCTCCTCCTCCTAAAACCAACTTTCATCATTCCCTGATTATCTCTCCTCTCTACTCTTAACTCCAACCCTTCAGCACTATTACTTCTCCTCTCCCTCTAGTACTAGCCCTTCCCCAAACCCTCTTTGCACTACCATCCCTGCCTCCTTGCCTTCCTCGTCTCGCACTCCCTTCCCACCCTCCTATCTCCCCCATCCCCTTTTGGCAGACGTCAGGGCACCACCTGTTCTGACTCTTAAGTGGACAAGGGTATGCCACTTGGCCGGCCGTGTAGAGTGAGTGCTGGGGGAGGGGCGGCTGGGTTTGTAGGTGCCTGGTGGGATGAGGGAGAAGACGGAAGGCAGAACGGAATGAGAAAGGTGAAGGGAAGGAAGCAGTGAAGAATGTGGATTGATGACGTGAAGAAAATTTGGATTGAGTGAGTATGTGCGTGTGTGTGTGTGTGAGATGAGAGAGAGAAAGAGAGAGAGAGAGAGAGAGAGAGAGAGAGAGAGAGAGAGAGAGAGAGAGAGAGAGAGAGAGAGAGAGAGAGAGAGAGAGAGAGAGAGAACACAAATGGAATACAAACACATGACATTAGTTCAGCTGGCCGACCTGACCCTCTCAAGACCTCCTTCCCTCTCCCCTTCTCTCCGAAATGCTGACCCCTTTTGCCTACCCTACCCCCTGCTGACCTCTCCACCCCTCCACTCCCCTCCCCCATGACAGGCCTGACACCTTCCCTCCACCACACCCTCACTTTCACTCTTTCTGGTCACTTCTATTTTTCACCATCTACCCACCATTCCATCTCTCTCTCTCTCTCTCTCTCTCTCTCTCTCTCTCTCTCTCTCTCTCTCTCTCTCTCTCTCTCTCTCTCTCTCTCTCTCTCATTATCATTATTATTATTTATTATCCGGTAGTAGAGTTTGCAAGGAGGGTAATGCGAGTACGAGTATTTATTTAGGATGATATGTTGCTGTGGATGGATGTATATATGTAGAGGTAAGGTGCATAGAATGTTTTGATGTAGATACCTTGGAATGAATGTGGTATGGAGTAATGATGCTGACTACCTTGTATGGGGTTGAAACATGGAGTGTTGGAGTAGCAGAGAGAAATAAATTGAATGTAATGAAGATGAGGTGTTTGAGGAGTATGCTTTTTTTTTTTTTTTTGTATACATTAAAAGGGTACCAGCCAAGGGCAAACAAAAATAGGTATTAAAAAATTCCCGTTTGTGTGGAGTAACGCTGATGGATGGAGTGAAAAATTAAGAAGTTTGCAGGAGAACTGTTGTCGTGAGAGAGAGAGTTGGCTGATTAAACAGAGCAGGGAGTGAGTGCTGCTATGGTTTGAACACTTGGGAAGAAAGGATAACAAACAATTGATGAACATAATATATAACTAATATTAGAAATTTGAGGTTAAGAGGGAGACCACGAATGTGATGGATTGACTGGGTGAGGAAAACGCTTGATGTAAGAGAGGTGCGTCTAGAGCAAGGAGGAATGTTTGTGTGTGAAAGAGTTGAAATGAGAGTGGATGTGAATACATGAATGGAGACGCAGCTCCGACGATATCTGGTTTGATCCACCGATTGGGTCAGGTGCAGGAAGGGGATGCATCGGATCAGATGTTACAGGTAAACCAGTTCTGTTCTGTTCTCCTGTCACGACGCGGACATTACTAACTATACTGCCAGGCTGACCCTCACGCTGTGTGTAATAATACTATGATACAAAAATAAGAAAATAAATAATAATAAAAATTATAATAGTAATAATAATAATGATAATAATAATAGCAATAATAATAGTAATAATGATAATAATAATATTAATAATAATAATAATAATAATAATAATAATGATGATGATGATGATGATGATAAAGAAGAAAAACTAGTAATAGTAGTAGTAGTAGTAGTAGTAGTAGTAGTAGTAGTAGTAGTAGTAGTAGTAGTAGTATCACAGGAGGATGAGGCAGGCTAGCAGCAGCAGTAGCAGCAGCAGCAGCAGGAGTAGGGTGCCGCAGAGGCAGTGGTAGCGGGTGGCAGTGATGCACGGTGCTCAGGACGGGACATTAATAACTGCGACACCCGAAGTCAACAGCGCTTATATAGTCTGTGCGAGGGACGACTCTATTGGGAGGCTGTCCGAGGTGGAATGTGTTAGTGGCGGATGGCTGGTGCGTCCTGTTGTGATGTTTTTATTTTTTATTTTTTCTTCTTATCATTATTATTATCATTATTATCATTATTATTATCATTATTATCATTATTATTATTATTCATTTTATTATTATTATTGTTATTATTATTATCATTATTATTATTATTATTAGTAGTAGTAGTAGTATTGTTATTGTTGATGGGGTTGGTGGTGGTGATGGTGTTTCTGTTGTATTTTTTGTTAATGTTGTTGTTAATGTTGTTGTTTATCATCATCATCATAATCATCATCATCACTACTTTCTTGTTCATTTTCTTTTTGTTCTTCATCCTCTTTTTCTTCTTAATATTATCAATGCTGGTGCCTTTGTTGACCACTGCAAGTATTATATCAGTAGTATATTTATATAGCAGTAGTAGTAGTAGTAGTAGTAGCAGTAATAGTAGTAGTAGTAGTAGTAGTAGTAGTAGTAGTAGTAGTAGTACTAGTAGTAGTAGTAGTAGTAGTAGTAGTAGTAGTAGTAATAGTAGAATAGTAGTAGTAGTAGTAGTAGTAGTAGTAGTAGTAGTAGTAGTAGTAGTAGTAGTAGTAGTAGTAGTAGTAGTAGTAGTCGTCGTCGTAGTAGTTAACTATTTTGTCACGAGGTACCCCTACGAGCTCTAAGTTGTCATATAAAATAAACGGAAAGAAAAACATAGACGGTCAAATACGTGTTACCTCATCAGCCCTTTAGCTTTACACAGAGAAATTGATGAGCCTTCCACTGGCCACAACACCTGCTACAAACTGCATATACAGAGGGAGAGTGAGGAGGTGCGAGGAGGAGCAGTTGTTGTTGTTGCTCCTTCTCCTCTTCTTTTTCATCTTCTTCTTCTTCTTCTTCTTCTTCATCTTCTTCATCTACTTCTTCTTCTTCTTCTTCTTCTTCTTCTTCTTCTTCGTTTCTTCTTCACTGCGCCAGTTTGTGTTATACTTTTTTTTCTTGTTTTACTTTCTTGACCACCTACCTTTATTTTAATTGACATATCATATATAAAAAAAAAAGCGGGAAAGTGTGTCAATTTCCAACTGTGATAAAATGTTCAATGCGAGCAAAAATAAGGGAGTTACAATGAGTTGAAGTAATATATATATATATATATATATATATATATATATATATATATATATATATATATATATATATATATATGTATGTATATATATATATATATATATATATATATATATATATATATATATATATATATATATATATATATATATATATATATATATATATATAATACAGGGAAACAAATCTTTATTCATAATTAAATTTTACTTAATCTATCTTCATATAGTTATAATTTTGCTGTAATTAATTTATGCTCATGAAATGCAGCAAAGCATCGTGAACACGGTCATTGTTCTTGAATATCATGTTATAGTTTGGTGATATCGGGTAAGAATACAACATTTCAATGAAGGGAAAACTTGAAATTGGCTTACTCTTATGACGTCATCAACTCGAAATCCAGGTCAGTCCTGCTGACAGTCACTCAACGCTAAACTAGATTATCTTCCTGACACGCACACACACACACACAGGCGCGTGGACACTAATTTTCAGGACGATGGCCTAGCTTTACGTTGAGAAAAATGTGAGCAGTAAGCGCATAGTGAGGCTTCATAGTGACAGAGTGGTACTACATGGAGGAAAGATTATTTCTTGGCTTCTCTGGCTTACTCACTTGTTTTTTTGTCTTATCTTTGCTTTGTGGTTGAGTTTTGTAGAAGTTCTTAAACTTGAAAATAAAACTCAAACATGGATTTGGGTGCTCCGAACATAGTGATAAACAAACATTCTTGATTATGTGTCTGTACATGTCTTAATAATGCGCAAGTTAAATTAAAACACAATCCCATTTTCTATGCTATATGGGTTGATGCATGTAGTTTTGTCGTAATAAGTACATCAACGCAGTGGTGATAATCATGGTAAGCGAGAGAAAAAACAGTTGAGAGTGAAAAAGCCATAGGTAACCAGCACATAGTAGTATAGCAGATTAGCATTATGGCAGCAACGTGGCGGTGTTCCTTGCCAGTGAGAGAGAGAGATAGATAGATAGAGAGAGAGAGAGAGAGAGAGAGAGAGAGAGAGAGAGAGAGAGAGAGAGAGAGAGAGAGAGAGAGAGAGAGAGAGAGAGAGAGAGAGAGAGAGAGAGAGAGAGAGAGAGAGAGAGTACATAAGAAAACCTTTTGTTCCATATAAGATCATTATAAAATTTCTATAGATATTAGCATGATCTTTTATCTCTAAAGCCGTTTTGTGAGTCCCAAATCAATGAGTTATTTTCTAGGTAATTAACTATTTTGTCTCTAATTATGCTTTTGAGCGTTTTGCCAGATGCTAAGCTAATGGATCAGTAGTTCCGTTTGAAATTTGTCGCCTTTTTGAAGATTGGAATGGTATTCGCTGTCTTCCAGTCGGCCGGGTAATCAGAGTATCAGAGTAAATGACATCATATGGTTGTCAGAGTAAAATCATACTCAAATGTTGCAATCGGCACCCCTCATACACTTAGGTGCGCCCCTACAGGCGTGCCACTGTGAATATTAACGGATACTGTTAGCGCAATATGTATAGCTGTATACGCGCACTGCTGGTGATTGTAAGTCTTCTTCCTAGAAGAAACTCAACAAGTACCCATACATGAATGGTGCGAAGGTCTAGGAAAAAACTAAAAATAGAACTTGATACTAACATATTTTCTTTTCTTAATCTGTTTTTCATTAATATATGGCTCATGAAAAAATACTAAGAATATATCTTTATTTTTTTGAAAAAAAAGTATGGTTTACTACATACAATTAATATAATTATATTAATTTGATTGGTCATGGTTGAGAACTGAACAGAATTCGAGATTGTGTTCGAGTTGTTGCAAACAAGAATTGTTGTGAGTGCATGGTGATATGTTTCATCAGAGGAAGATTGCGTGGCTGCATGAAAGTTGCTTGATAAAATGGGGCGTTGCCGTGGGAACGAGCAATGCTTTTTTTACCTAAAAATCGAGTACGACTGCACTAAGAAGCCTCCCGAACCTGGCAGCACCAACAACTGACAAGTGATCATTTCTCTGAAACAGGTCAGTTTGATGTATGTCGACAAACAGAACTCAGTTTTTCCTGCAGATATATTTCAAGCGATTGTTTAGGTGGAATGCCTTATTGTAAAACAAATTATCCGCTGCGATGCTGGGGAGCACACTTGAAATCAGAAATATGCTACATTTATCCCTGTATTGTTGGATAAGCTTGTGATAAGTATCCAACATCTTTGTGCAACGCGTCTTTCGAACATTGTTGATGATGCGTCAATCACAAAGAGTGAGTCGTGAGTGGCTTCCTCAGACGCCTGGTCTACCTTGGCTGTGACGTTGTCTACTCCTGCTCCCTGAACGGCAATACAATCGACTTCTGCGTCTTGCACGTCCACGGGACTCAATAAGTTGCCGGCAAATCATGAAGTCTCTTAATAGAAAGGTACTTTCAGGTTTATCTTCCCCTTCCAGGCTCTAAAAAAACTTGTTGTGGATGACCCAATGAATTAACGCTCAAGTTGGCTCCTCCCTTCACAGTCCTAAAGTTATTATATGTTTGGGAAGGAAGAATTAGCCTGTTCGCAGCTAGGGTCGTAGACACCTATCAGCGCTAGAATTTTTAATTTTCTCCGTTTTTCCGGGGCAAAGGGGTGTCTTAGTTAATTTAGAAACCGATGTGCAGAAAATATTCGACATGAATTGCTGCACATGTGTATTTAAAATTAAATACATAACCTTAATGCTATTATTCTTACTTACTGGTGCATGATAAGGCTTTGTTAATTGTATTATAAGATAAAGCTACAATTAGGTAATTATCATTTTTTCAGTAAGTATGAGCAGTAAAAATAAAAGGATGTTGATTTCGGCTTATACATTTTATCTGAGTGTGTTAAAAAATATTGGAAATCACTGTCACGTCCTATTTACGAAGGTGATCAGTGAAAAAAAAAAAAACAGCACCGCTGCCAGACGTACGACGTAGTATAATAAGCGCCGTTAAGAAGACTGATATTCATCACTATGGGAACATTTTACTTCTAATAAATCCTTGCCACAGCATTTGCAGCTGACAATGCCATCAGGAGTTGCTCTGAGTAGCCTGCTAGTGTTTGTTGTGGTTTGCTGCCAGTAGCCGAGGATATAGTTATCGTACTGGAAAAAATTAAGTCTGCGACACAAAATTATATTTTCTATACATTACATGGATTTGCCTATTGTTTGGTACATTCAAATGAAAGTATGTATCGGTATACGCCCATTGAGGTCAGTAGAAAATGACAAATTGCTTGCCTTGATACAAATATAAGCTGTTTTAAGAATATAATCTGAAATTATGAATAGAGGCTCAAACGATGTCATATGCCGCCAGACATCATGAGATTAATTGACTTAAATTTCAGACGCATTAATGTGCAATAATACACCTGTGTAAGCTTGTAAAACTTGCCCCAAAGTGTATTTATTTTTAGGCAAAAATTACAATATCTGGCGGTGTCTGGTATCAAGAAGCTCACTGCGAACAGGCTAATTAGAAAGGGCGGCTATAGGTGAGATCAGGTGAGGCACCATTCGCTCCAATACTGTTTTTGATTAATTCCTTCAGGGACTCAACAGTATTTATTAGTTGTACAATCTTATTACTACCAATGTTCTGCTTTTCCTCTTGCTGCTTGAGTCCATATTTCATTATGTGCCTCAGGACACAAAGCCTGCAGATCTGAGAAAGACCTACAGAAAAGTTCCCTGTGAATCGTCTTGTACACTCCATGCATTTTTTTTCTGAACCTTACTGAAATTGTGTTAATCATACAATAGATAGATGTTAGTTATACAGTTAATTAATGGTGAGGTTGATTCCGACGAATTTATATCATACTAGTGAAAAACAACTCTGGAGAAAAACAGGTTTGAAATAATCAGAACGTCACTATTGGTTATGAGCTAAACACCTGAAACAGAGGCTTTGATTAACAGAATCTATGATTATGTGTATGGTGGGAAGGTTGTGTAATGTGTTCGAGTAACATTACTAAACAGCGAAGAGTGAATACTGAAATATGAAGAAAAACTTAAACTAAGCATTTGTAAAACACGTGGTTGAATGAGTGAGGGATGATAACAGTAAAGTTAACAGCAAAACTGATACGAGTCACCAGAACATCACGGGTTGTTTTACCCCACCAAGCTGGGGGTCAACTGAAAGAAAGAAAGAGAGAGAGAGAGAGAGAGAGAGAGAGAGAGAGAGAGAGAGAGAGAGAGAGAGAGAGAGAGAGAGAGAGAGAGAGAGAGAGAGAGAGAGAGAGAGAGAGAGAGAGAGAGAGAGAGAGAGAGAGAGAGAGAGAGAGAGAGAGAGAGAGAGAGAGAGAGAGAGAGAGAGAGAGAAAAAAAAAAAAAAAAGAGGGGGAGGGGAGGGGAGAGGAGTAGGTAGGTTTCGTGGTGTGGGAGTTATTGAAGGTATGAGGCAGCATGAACGCCTCACACCTGACACTCCTGCCTGGACTCCATATTGGGGTGGTGTTAGTTGAGAGGTAAATGTACAGATGACCACCACACTGTACTCTAC
>JAXIVD010009269.1:0-15747 GCA_036785275.1 Cancer borealis | reverse complement strand
CTCCACTCCTTGCTTCCCATTTCTATTCGTTTCTCCGCCACGCCAAGCCTTTTTATTTTATTGCTTCTCAAGGACGGGCGGACATAAGAGAGTGAGAGAGAGAGATGAGAGTAGAGAGAGAGAGCGAGAGAGGAGAGAGGAGAGAGAGAGAGAGGAGAGAGAGAGAGAGAGAGAGAGGAGGAGAGAGAGAGGAGAGAGAAGAGAGTGAGAGAGAGAGGAGGAGAGAGAGAGAGAGAGGAGAGGAGAGAGAGATGCGAGAGAGAGAGAGAGAGAGGAGAGAGAGAGAGAGAGAGAGAGAGAGAGAGAGAGAGAGAATCATAACGCAGACCTCATCTTATGGTAAGTTTGTGAAAAAAAATGTTTATCTTCTTCGTCAAAAACAAAAGTCTGTTATTAATATGATGGTAAACATTTCCAAGCCATTAAGAAAAAGACTGGAAATTAAAGGTCATAATTTTTTTTTTTAGTAGTAAGAGAGAATATAAAAAGGAAATAGTAGTATTCCTTTTCCACTTGTCTTGTACAGGAAACATATTTTTATTGTTCTTGAAGGGAGGGATAGGAGTACATGGAGTGTGAATATATATTAAGTTTACTGTAAAAGTAGTAGTAGTAGTAGTAGTAGGTAGTAGTAGTAGTAGTAGTAGTATGTAGTAGTAGTTAGTAGTAGTAGTAAGTAGCTAATAGTAGTGATAATAATAATAGTAATAATAATAATAATAACAGTTTTTCGGTCTCCAGTCTAAGTCACATACACAAAAGCATGACAGAATTATGTGCCAGGACTTCTCCCCTTCCGCCTCCCACCTCCATTCTAAGCCTCTTTCCCTCCCTAGTAAGCCCCTTTCCTCTTCCCCCTCCCCCTCCCAATCACCCCCCCCCCCCACACACACACACACTCACAGACAGACACATATAGATACACAACACAGAGGGAGAACCAGCAAGAAATATGACCTCCATGAATTTATGATCGTAGCCTCAGTGTAGCCCATGACCTCATCGTGACCACACAGCTTCAAGGTCACACCAGGAAGCAGGTCACGTCTCTCTTCCCTGATTCGAGATCGTGGATGTTTTGACTTTCTAATGATAATTTTTTTTATTTACTACTATTGGAGCTTGTGATGTTTTTTTTCCTGTTTCAGTTTCTGTTTCACTTTCTCTATTGCTTTCTCTTCTTACTTTCTTCTTTCTCTTCCTTTTCCTCCTCTTTCCTCTCCTCCTACTGAGAGAGAGAGAGAGAGAGAGAGAGAGAGAGAGAGATGAGAGGAGAGAGAGAGAGAGAGATGAGAGAGGAGAGAGAGAGAGAGAGAGAGAGAGAGAAAGAGAGAGAGAGAGATGATTGAACATATCCGCAGAGTGGACGACACACAAACAAACAAACACACAAAAACACACACACACACACACACACACACACAACACACAACACACACACACACACACACACACACACACACACACACACACACACATGCACACACACTGACAAAGACAAACAGACGGATAGGAATGCAAACAGTAATGAGACAGGAAAACAGGAAGACAGACACGTATGAAGACAGAAAGTCAAATAAACAGAATATCATGGAAGGAGGGAAAGGAAACAGAATGCAAAGAGGTAAAGGGAAAGAAAAACGGTATTAACAGTAAGGGAAACAGGAACGAAAAGAGAAGAAAAGATGTAAGAGAAAACAGAAGCAGCAAGTGATAAAAACAGAGACCGATAACAGTTATAAAAGAGAATAAATAGATAAATAAATAAAATGATAAAGGAAAGTTATATTAGTTTCAAGGAAAAAATATGTAAATTCAAAGAGAATAAGCAAGATTGGTGTGGTGGTGGTGGTGGTGGTGGTGGTGGTGGTGGTGGTGGTGGTGGTGGTGGTTGGTGGTGGTGGTGGTAGTGGTGGTAGTGGTGATAACGGTGGCCTTCAACCCTCTCTCTATTCTCTCTCTCCTCTCTCTCCACTCTCTCTCTCTCTCTCACTCCTCTCTCTCTCTCTCTCTCATCTTCTCTCTCTCCTCTCTCTCTCTCGTTGTTTGAAGTCAGATACCTCCTGTCTTCCGGGTGTTACGTGTTACCTGTTACGTAACGAAGCGTCACTTCCTGTTTGTATTTCTCTTTCCTGTTTCTATGGTCACTATGTTCGACTTTTTTTTAACAAGTATTTTTTTTTTTTCTTCGGTTTTTCCAGCTATTATTTTATTGGGTGTTTATATATTTTTTTGTATCATCCTGTTGTTGTTTATATTGGTAATCATCTTACTTTTCTTTCTCCCCAATTATTCCTCATTATCCTTCCTCCTCTTGCTTCTGCTTCTGTTTTTTTTTTCTTCTTCTCATTATCATTCTTCATCATCATATTTTCCTTTATATTCATTTTTTTTTCTCCTATATTTGGTTTTTTTTATACTTCCTTCTTCTCCTTCTCCTCCTGTTTCCTCCATTTCCTTCATTACCTTTCCTCTTCCTCTCCCTTTTTATCCCTTCCTCCCTTCTTCGCCATCCCTTTCATCGTCCGTCTTCCACTTCTAATTATTCCTAAATTTTCAAGAGATTAAACATTCTCTGTGTTTTCTATAAGGATTAAACTTTCATATTCCTCTAACCTGAAACGGAGGAGGAAAATAGAAGGAAAAGGAAGAGGAGACGAAGGAAGTAAACAAGAGAAGGAATACTAAAGCAGGGAAGGAGAAATGCAAGAGAAAACCGAAGGAAAGATGGTAATGACAAGACGAAGAAAGGAAGAAAATGTGAGAGAGAGAGAGAGAGAGAGAGAGAGAAAGCAAAGAAGGGAAAGAATGACAGAGGAAGGAGAGAAATAAAGGAAGGAATAGAGGAAGATATCAAGAATATAGGGATAACGTAAGAAGGAATGCATGAAGGAGGCAGATAAAGGAACTAGAAAAAGAAAATAACCGATGCCACTGTAGATAAAAAAAAAAAAAAAGAGATGAAATGAATAACAGGACTAAAAGTGGAAAAGAAAGATGAATAAAAGTGGGAGGAAAAACAAAGATGCAATAAAGATAAAACAAAAGAAAAATGAAAATAAAACATGTTAATATACGTCATGAAAACCCTTGAATATTTGTCTTTTTTTTTACCATCAATGTTCAACCTTAAAAAAAAAGATTAAAGCGTGAGAGAGAGAAAATAAAAAAAGATACAAAAATTCTAATGGCACAGAAAACATTCTTTGTACACGTATGTCAATAGTAACTTTAAGATGCATTACATGATTTTCTTTAATCTACGTATTCTTTTCATCTCTTGGTTGTATTTGACCTTGAATGCTGTTTTAGCCTCTCTTCATTACTGTGTGTGTGCATCTCTCTTCGTTCATATACAATCATTACTTCTCTCTCTCTCTCTCTCTCTCTCTTCCTCTCTCTCTCTCCTCTCTCTCTCTCTCTCTCCTCTCTCTCTCTCTCTCTCTCTCTCTTCTCTCTCTCTCTCTCTCTCTCTCTCTCTCTCTCTATCGTGGTAATTCAGGAACAGGCGACAAAAAAAATATGTATCGATCACCCGCCAACCTCTTTCCAAATGCCAGGACGAGCATCGATAGGAAAAAAAAAATCATCAGAGTTTTTATCACCTTCTTTCACTCAGGTTTCTATTTCTTATTTCTTTCTCTTTTTCCCGCTTTCTTTCTTTGCCCATCTACGTCAATACCATTTCTTCCAGCTCCTTTACTTCTCCTCCTCTCTCTCTCCTCTCTCTCATCTCTCTCTCTCCTCTCTCTCTCTCTCTCGTCCTCTCTCTCTTCTCTCTCCTCTCTCTCTCTCTCTCTCCTCTCTCCTCTCTCTCTCTCTCTCTCTCTCTCTCTCTCTCTCTCTCTCTCTCTCTCTCTCTCTCTCTCTCTCTCTCTCTCTCTCTCTCTCTCTCTCTCTCTCTCTCTCTCTCTCTCTCTCTCATCTCTCTCTCTCTCTCCTCTTTCTCTCTCTCCCTCTCTCTCCACACACACACACACACACACACACACCTTTTTTCCGATTAACTCCTGAATTATCTCGCGTCTTTTCCCTTTTCCTATTATTCGACCTCATTCTCGCCGCCTTGTCGTCAACAATATAATGGACTCAGGCGGGGGGCAGGCTGGTGGCGTGATGTTTTTGCCCACCCAGTAATTCTTCCTTACAGCCAACGTAGGACTTCCCGGCGGATGGCAAGGGAAGTGTTGGAAATATCCTCCTCTACAAGCATCTGCTCGTATTGGTCATGCATAGTCGTGAAGGTCCAAGTATATGAGTTACGTAGTAATGTTGTTTAGGCTTATTATCTTGTTTTATTTTTCTCTTTCTATCTATCTATCAATCTATATTTACAATTTCTAGCTTCAACATTAGTAGTACAACATTTACTCTCACATTAACTTAACTTTTGACGAAGCGTAACTGAAATTCTACCTTTCATGTATACCTGAATTCATATATCTTTTTTCTACTCTTTCAATAAAAAAAAGGCTGAAAACAGTGATCAAAGAGAATATGGCACGCCTGTTAGCCTTTTAGTGAGGTTACCTGATGTAGGTATATATGTACGTATAGATTTTCATAGTGTAAAGAAGACTATCACTTCCGGGAATTAATTCGTTACATCAAACTGGACGAAAATAAAAAAATAAAAGAAAAAAAAAATGTTAATGTCGAATATAGTGAGTTGGTATTTTAAAGTCAGATTATTATCAACATTTTATCATTAAACTGAACGTAAGAAATTGATAATGGATTCGACGGTGACATCAATAAAGTGACATCAATAAAGGAAAAATCAAGTGAGAGGTTTTCTTCAACAGCAGTGACATCTATTTACAGAAGTCCATAAGAGGTAAGGCTGAGGTGAAAAAGTCGAAGTGCTACCTTTGAGACAGATAAAAAAGTGAGATAAGCTTATGTTATGTAACTAGTGGTTGTTGAATGTATGAATAAGGTAGATAGTGAGATGTGAGTAAAGGTGATATGGAGCCAAAAAGTCCAAAGTCCATATGAAGTTCAAAAAGACGTCGAATGAAAGAAGAAACTGAAAGAAATTTTTTATATTTTTGTATGCTGAGAGACAATGAGAAAATACTTTAAAAAAAGATAATATTAGTGAATTTTACCGTATACATTGACGAAATATATAAAATTAACCAAACTAAAATATAGAGTAGGAAGTTATCACGTAAAAATGACGTCTAGGTAACAATGACTGACTTCCCAACACGTAAGACTCAATAACACGTGGTTAGGAAACTCTTGCAACATTGGATTGTAAGAAGCGAGGCTGGAATGTTTCAGTTCGTATCCACTGCTTATATTAAAGGAAGGAAAAGCGATGTAAGAAAAGAACCATTCAAATACAAAGATGGGAAAAATAAAGAGAAGAAGTAGAAGATGAGAGAACAGATAGAACGTAGTAGAGGAAGAGTTACATACGAGTAGGAAAATAAAAAAAATAAGATAAGTTGGAAAAAAAAATACCAGCAAGGAGTGAAAGCGAACAGCAAGAGGATAAAAGAAATAAGTAGCAGAATAAACATGAAACACACGAATAGGAGTGAGAACCAGAGGGACATGAAGAGTTATACCTGATCGAACGGAGAAACAAGAAGAGGAGTTATAGTTGGAGAAGCAGGAGGAGGAGGAGGAGGAGGAGGAAGAGGAAGAGGAAGAGGAAGAGGAAGAGGAGGAGGAGGAGGAGGAGGAGGAGGAGGAGGAGGAGGAGGAGGAGGAGGAGGAAGAGGAGGAGGGTGTGTGTAGAGAGAGAGAAACACCGCCCCGCCCTCCTAGCCGGCTGGCCCGTTACACAAGACATCGATCTGTGTCCTGTATTAGCGGCGGGGAGACCAGCGTTACAGCCTTACGTTTTGAGTGCACAACCTTAATATCGACACGCAAACCTATACCTCTTACCTGCGCACACCTGACAACCCCACTACCCTATTACTGCTACAGGTAACGCAACTTTTCACGCGACCTACTCTGCGTTTTCCTGCAATAACGGGGTTTACATTGACCTGGTTTTCATTCTGTGTGTACATTACAGAGATTTAAAGCGTACGTTCTCAGCGGTATACGGATGGTAATAGGAGTAAATCCGCGTTAAGATTGGAGATATATCATGTTTTATGCCTTCCGTTTCTAGAGTTCGATAGTATTGTGGTGGTGGTGGTGGTGGTGGTGGTGGTGGTGGTGGTGGTGGTGGTGGTGGTGGTGGTGGTGGTTGCTATGTTACCTGGTGATCCATTTTCTCGAAGTTTTCTGCTCCTCCCTCTCGCCTTCCTTTTTTCCTATATCCTCCCCCTTCCTCCTCTACTTCCTAGTTCCAATATGCCTTTTTTCCTCTACCTTTTATCCTACATACTACATCTTTTTCTTTACGTGGTACTCCTCATAGTCATTGTCATCTGCGGCCTGAGCTTCTCCTACACTACATTATACTTCATAACACACACACACACACACACACACACACACACACACACACACACACACACACACACACACACACACACACACACACACACACACACACACACACACACACACAGATAGTCCAAAGTAGACGAGATCACCACTACTTCTCATGACCTCTGACCGACTATTGATTGACAAAGGTCCTAGCAGTTAGTGACCACCATCAGGATTTTAGTTACCAATAGTCACTGCTTCAAGGAGTGACTAATATACGGCGTCCCACATAGAGCGTACATTTATACAACTGATTGAACGGAGTTGGTGCTTGATTGACTGCTGCCTCCCTAGAAAACACCAGTTAAGGCCCCTGCACCACCCTCGACATCCTACGCTATGCACTCAACACACTCTTAAACCACCAAGTATTTACGCACCTTTAACAATCAATAGTATCTGTAGATTACACATTATCCTTATTCTCCTCGTGAATTCAATGTAGTTATTTTGAATTCAACTTGGTATAGCTTTTTTCATGGAAGTTTCAGCTTAAGGGATGGGAAGAGGTTGGGGAGGAGCCTTCTACTGTTTTATATATATTTTTTTATTAGTAGTTTGTGTTCGAGTAGTGAAATCAAAGCTGTGTTGATGTTTGTATTCCTTTTGTAATCTTCATCTCTCTTTCAGCGCTCTTCTTCGTACTGCCACCTCCTCCTCCTCCTCCTCCTCCTCCTCCTCCTCCTCCTCCTCCTCCTCCTCCTCCTCCTCCTCCTCCTCCTCCTCTTCTTTTTCCTCTTCGTCTTCTTCCTCCTTTACTTCCCCATTACAGTGCACTTCCTCCTTACAGTCGCCTTGCTGTTATGTCTAAAAACTCAAAGAATAATCTCCGAGGCGGGATCACTTTATGGAGGTAATTGGATTGACCTTTCTCACCCCTGGGACGATCCTTTCTTCCTCTTCCTCTTCCTCATCTTCCTCTTCTTTTTCCTCTTCCTCTTCCTCCTCCTCCTTTTTGCCTTCCAGTATATGTTGTATGTATGAGTCTCTCTGTCTCCTTTCTCCTTCTTTTCCTTGTTCCCCTTTTCTTGTTATCTCTTTGTTGTCTATCTTGCTTTTTTCCTCTTATTCTTTTTCTTCTTTTTTCTTTTTCTTTTTCCCCGCAGGCCGTGATTCGTCCCCTAGTTTCCTCAGTGTACCCTCTTCCTTTTCCTCTTTCTTTAATTCTCTCTCTCTCTCTCTCTCTCTCTCTCTCTCTCTCTCTCTCTCTCTCTCTCTCTCTCTCTCTCTCTCTCTCTCTCTCTCTCTCTCTCTCTCTCTCTCTCTCTCTCTCTCTCTCTCTCTCTCTCTCCTTTGGTCTTTACTTTGCTTTATATTTTCAAGGTTTGTCTAGTTTATTCCTTATTATTTTTTTTGTTAATCTCCTTTTTTGTGTGTTTTTCTTTTCAGTATTTACATTTCCTGCTTTACTTCCTGTTGCGGCATCGCGTTTGTTAAGTGGCGGTAAATAAATAAACAAAATAATCAACCAAAAAAAAACTAAATATATTCCTTTTTTCCGCTAAGAATTAAAAATGAATGAAAGGGAAAACATGAACACAGAATTATTTATTTTCCTTCGTGCATTTGGGTTGTGCGGGCAAGAATAACATGCATAAGTGATGAAAGAGAAATTTATGCATGTATAATTACTATTCTTTATGTGTACACCTAACCCGTGATTTCCTCATTCAGCAATTGTTACATACACGAGAAAAAAAATAAGTTATGAAAATTTCCTATCCCAACACTTTATACTAAACATAAACTTTATTCTATTAATCATCATTTTCCTCTGAATATGTCTTTTTCAGCCGCCTAACCTAACCAAACTTAACCAAACCTAACCTAACCTAGTCTGCCGCAGTTACTATTACGTATACACTTGATACAGCGGTGTGGGATGCTGGATAAGACTCGGTAACTGTATGTAGATATTATTCAAGTAACAAAGTGGGTCGCACCAGCCCAGGGAGACTAGAGATAACATGGAACAGAAACAGAAAGGACGGAAGGGATGAAAACCAAGAGGAAAGGGAAGGAGAGTGAAAAGGAAAGTGGTAAATGGAGGATATAGGGAATGGGTGAATGGAAAAATTGGATAAATGGAAGGGTATAGAGGGATAGAAGAGAAAGGGGAGTGGAAAAGATGAAGTGATGGAAGAGAAATTATAGAAAGATATAGGGAATGGAAAAATAAATTGAGCAAAGAAAGTGGGAGAGAGAAAGGAAGGAAAGTTATAAAACGAATAAAAGGAGAAGTAGAAGCGAAACTGAAAATAAGATGAAAGACAATAGGGAAGAAATCGGAGAAGGAAGAGAAGGGGAAGGAAAAGGAAGATCTCAAAGGGAGGAAATATAATAACGAGAGGAAGGAGTAGCAGGGGATGATAAAGGAAAAGAAAATAGAATAAATTGACAAAAAGGAAGAAAGATGAGTGGAGAAGTATAGGAAGGAGAGAGAATAGAAGGAGGGAAGAAGGTAAGGAATCTAGGAGAAAAAATATAAAGGGTGCGGAGGGTGAGGGAAAATCATAATACTGTCACAATATATCACTTCAAACGAAAATATATCACAGCCTTTTATCATAAGCAGTCGACAGGAAAAGGTGTAATATAGTGTCTTGTGTTACCTGGGCTTCTTCTACCTCATCTGGGCAAGGGAAATTAAATAAAGATGACGGAGAGAAAGGAACAGAAAGGAATATTAAGGAAAAGTATATGAGAAAAGACAAAGAAAGATGATTTTAGGTTATATTTTTCATGTTCTTCGTTTTCTTCATTGTCATTTGTTGTTCTGTTTCCATGTTATCCTTTCCTTATGAATTAATGGTGAAGAAAAATAATAAACGATATAGATAAACTTATAACTATAATTAAAAATACTAAAATCAAATCAAGTTACTGAACCTTTGTCATATTTGTGCAAGTTGAAAGTGAGGTAATTAATTAGAAATGTAATTATATGTTAATCTTCTTTGAAAAATCTCTGCGAAATGTGATGTTGAAATAATGCAGCGTTCAATTGTGTGATGGAAATAATTATAATAAGATACAATACCAAGGACTTTGAACGCCAGTGTCTGTAGTATTGACCAACAACACCAAGTACTGAGGTGAAACTATCGGTTAAAATGAATACCATGTATAAAAATCAACAGTAAATGAATTGTCCATTATTTACACAATGAAAGCAATGCCATCCCATTGTAAGTATTTTTCGTGTTTTATAATAGATGCAATGATGTGAAAAATGATATTTGTTGTTGCGTCACATGAACAAAAAAACATCAATCATTTCGACAGTTAAAATGTTGCAAGGCAGGAGAGGAAAACATATAGAGACGAGTCCAGGAGTAAACATTGTGTCTCTACTACCAAGGAACGAGATGAAGGAGTAAAAAATAAGTATAAGAGGAAGGTGTCCAACTATCCACAGGGACACACAAGGCGGAGAGGTAAGAATGTGGGACGAAGGATGTTTTCATTAGTACTAATAAGACTTCATTCTCCTCCGACACATTACCTTCCTACAGCATTTCCTTGCCTCCGCCACCACCAGATATTCTCAACTGTCCTAATGTGCTTTTCCAACATTTCTTTCAACTCTTTCTGATGGGGAACTTTATCATAAGTTTTATCTAAATCAATAAATAATATGTTTTTCCCTCTCTGTTTTTTTTCTATATTTCTTTATCATCTCTGTCAGTGTAGAAATTTCTCCCGTTGCTTCTTTCCTATAAAAATCCGAACAGTTTTCTTTTTACAGTCGTCTCTCTTCTAAGTCTTTGTTTTGTAATTCGTTCCCATATATCATCGTAAGAGACATAAACTTTGTCCATGTATAGTTTTCATAATCCTGAATATCTCCATTTTTCTTTATACATTGGAATAATCATACTTTTCCTCCACTAGTCTGGTATTCTTTCTCTTTCATCCATTTTCATCATTAAGTCCCATAGAAGGTTTATGCCCTTTTCCCCTAAGCTCTTTCACGTTTAATCTGCTTTTCCAACCGTATATGTAGCCTTTTTATTTTCCTTATTCCCAGCGTCTCTTTAATTTATCTACCTGTCCCTTGTGTTAATCATTCAAGTATTCCAACTTTAAACATAACTCCTGGGATGTCTTTATTCACCTTCTTGAAATAACATCATATTCTCTTTAGTTTCTTTTTCTCATTCAAAATTTTTCTACTCCTATTTTTTACTCGTCCCAATTGAGTGAAGTCGTTATTTATTTTCTTATTTCCTCTTCTGGCTTTGGTATTGATTTTCCTTATCCTCTCACCTGCAGAGTTTTCTAAATCTTCATGCACTTAATATTATGCCATATGCATATACATAAGGTATAAACAATTGACTTAATTTGACTTGGAGAAATTCTCACTTTTTTACGTCTTTAAAATATTTCACATCCTTCTTAGATTGTATCCTTATTATTTTTTTCTTCTTGCTAGTAATTGTACATAAGCTCTATTCTTATATTTATCTTCCCAGGGTGAGGTGATCTTTTCCTTTGAGCTTCGTCGCACCCTCTGCCCCGTCACCAAACACTCGCCTGTTGCCTGTCCTCTAATTGCTTCCTCTCCGTATTTACCATCCTTGTTTACGTCACCAACCTCAACTTTCCTTTTGCCTTAACGTTCACACTTTTCAGACGTGTTTTCTGCATTCCTCTTCCTTTCTTATGAGTATGTATGATACTACTTTGTCATGGTACTTCACTCCCTTCCACGATATTCGATAACATGTCTTAATTTATAAAGGAATCTACATAGCATTACTTTTGACTCCGATACCCAACGTTAGGGAATGAAAAGAGTTAATGTTGCGTGTGTTGAGGTTGACATGGCATTTATCTCGCCCTTGAATGCCAGTTACATAAGTAGTGGAGGATGTGGAGGAAATGTCAGCTCCTCTTGAAGTCTATTTGAAGGTTACAATGCTACATTAACACTGTCACCCAGAGCCCTCTTGGTCTGGCGGGTAGTGGAGCGAGACTCAAGAGTGCTAATAACACACTCATTACTGGCCACACAAAATTGACGTATGTAATATATAAGCATCCATTACTACAGTATGGTCGTGTTACTTACCATCACCAACCTACTGCAAATCTTACCCAGCCACGCCACGCCCCGTCCCGCCCCGCCACGCTCACTCTCAATCTGCCGCGTAACTCACGACCTTCCGCTACTCCTCCCAGCCTCGCCTCCACGTGCCGCGACCCACACACGTCCCCACCTCCACGTGACTCTAGCCCCTGACATGGAGGTGTAATTTCATGAAAGAAACAATAGCGTCGGAGGAGGCGCTAAGACCACCATCAAAAGAGAAATGCAAAGTTGCAGAAAAACAAGTGTCTCTTTTTATCTGATAAGAACGGAGGACATTGAGTTGATTAAACGACGCTGTGTCTTGACTGTCGGAGATTTAAACAGCATCTTCCTCACAGCATCTTCACTTTTCATTTGTCTGCTCTACCAACACAGCCGATCAAACAAACAGACTCCAACCTTCACAATCTCGCAACAGAGGCAGATTTAAAACTCCCCCTTGTATCAGAAACACAACTGGACACTGTAACACAACCTCAACACACCGGCCCTTCTCTATCCCACATGTACAGCCTTCC
Organism: Cancer borealis; assembly: GCA_036785275.1. Taxonomy (NCBI): domain Eukaryota; kingdom Metazoa; phylum Arthropoda; class Malacostraca; order Decapoda; family Cancridae; genus Cancer; species Cancer borealis. The sequence goes on along the minus strand of JAXIVD010009269.1, from coordinate 3,669 downwards.
TCTCCCTTGCCCTACCTTCCCCCTCTCTCTCCCTCTTTGTAACATCACTACTCTATCTGGCTGCTTTGACAATACAATTTAGCACCTCCGGACACCGTGACCAACACCCCTACATTCCTTCACGCCGGGGAAAAGGGGAACAATAAAGAAAAAAGTTGAGTCCCATTTTCACAGAAGTGTTCGCTTTCAACGCATGTTATTGGATGTGATGAGTGAACACTCTCACCCCCCCTCTTGGCTTTTTTTTATATATAAGTATTGATCTGTATTGGATTTGTGTTCGTGTTGATGAATTAAGGATGAATATTTAAGAGCTTCCGTTGGTAAGTCTATTTTATCGCGATTAATTGAATTTGATCCGTAGTTTGGAATCAGATTTAGAAAAAGTCTCCTGTCATTATTGTCACATCGACGCATCTTCCACTCTCGTGTATGTTAACTTTCTAGTCGGTCTTCCTTAACTTTTTACTCAGTTCGATACTTCTACTCTATCGCAATATTCCTCTAACTCTATCATTATCGCTTTGCATCTCATCTTCGCAGTCATTCGTCATTATCCTCATCCTCTTCGTCCTCCTCGTCCCTCTCTCCTCAGCCTCTTTGTTCCCGCTGTTTCCTCTTCATCCTTCTCCTCATAGACTGTCTCACCGCTACAGAAACACGCTCCTCTTATCTCGGAGCGTCGACCTCTCGCCGTCACCGCCTCATACAAAATGACAACGTTAATTGACTCCTCATAATTAGAGTCCTTTTTCACTCATCCATACAGGTTAATCATATGCCGTAATTAGGCACGTCAGGTGGTCTCGTGGGAGGATGTCAAATTACCCCCGATCCCTCCCACCCTCCCTCCCTCCCTTCCTCCTTTCCTCCCTCCCTCCCTCCCTCCCTACTTTCCTCCCACCCTCCCTCCCTTCCTTCCTCCTCTACTCCCTCCCTTTGCTAGTCCTGTTGTTCCCTCTAGCAAGAGTGAAGCGCTGTTCCATAATTCTACTTCACTGAGGCTTAGTTTCCAGCATCTTGTGGCGAGGTTAAGAGGAACTGTACGTATATTTAACATATTTTCTTATACATGAATCAGTTTTTTTTCTCTCTATCTCTCTGACTTACTTCTTTCCTTAGAATTATGGTGTTAAGGAAGAGAGGAGAAGCAGGAATACTGATGCACCCTAACAGAGGCACCAAAGTCCTCATTAGTTCCATTGGTTACCTGAGGGCGAGGGAAGCAGGCGCCACAAACACTGTAATTCAGGTGTGTATGGGATCAGGGGAGCAGCTGGTGGCTTGGATGAGGTCTCTTTCATGGATTTTACGGCGAATTGAAAAACATTAGCTGCGTCATTAACCAAAACCTCCAACTCTTTCAATCAGGACTCACGCCACCTCCAGAAAGAGATAGATAGATAGATAGAGAGAGAGAGAGATCAAGAGAGATAGGGAGAGAAAGTGATGAGTGTGTCTTTCTAAAATTAAAATAATAACACTAATCTCCTTTCTCTCTCTCTCTCTCTCTCTCTCTCTCTCTCTCTCTCTCTCTCTCTCTCTCTCTCTCTCTCTCTCTCTCTCTCTCTCTCTCTCTCTCTCTCTCTCTCTCTCAAAAACTAACCTTCCTACCAAAAAAAAAATTTTATAAAATAAGGTGCCAACAGCTAACTCATTTCCGAGTAAAAGAAAGAGAGAAGGAAAAAGAGAAACTTGGGGAAAAAAATGCAAAACATATATGGGTCTGTATGAGGCTCCCGATTTACCCCTGGGAAGAGAGAGAGAGAGAGAGAGAGAGAGAGAGAGAGAGAGAGAGAGAGAGAGAGAGAGAGAGAGAGAGAGAGAGAGAGAGAGAGAGAGAGAGAGAGAGAGAGAGAGAGAGAGAGAGAGGTGGGGGAGAGGCATATGGTGGTAGTGGGATGATGAAAGTGTTGTTGACAGAAGGAAGAGGAGGAGGAGAAAAAGGAGAAGAATTAAAGGGGAAGTGGGATGAATAAAAAGGAGGACGAGAGGAGGGAGGAGGAAGAGGCAAAGATAAAAGGAGGAAGAAAAGGAAGAAGGAGAAGGAAAAAGAACGCGATGCTGGGAAGATGGAGAAAGATAAAGAGAGGGATGGAGAGAGGAGGTGAAGAAGGATAACAAGAATGCAGAGGAGATAGAGGAGGATAAGGGTAAGGATGCCAGAAGGGATTGAGAAGGGAAGCAGAACGAAGTGGAAGGAACATCAAGTGTAATTATAGACCAACATGAAAAGTCCAAATTTTAAGAAGAATGTAAAAAATATCTAAATCCTCGATAATTGGGAAGAACCTCATTAGCTAAGCCTCATCGATGGTAGGGAGGCTCACAACCCCTCCACACCTCCCTCCACCACCTCCTTAGACACCATGCCCTCCCCTCCACCCCTCCAACGCCCTCCCCTTCACTCCTCCAAGCTTACCTTCTATATCCACTCCACTACTCTCACCCAAATTCAACTTTAGATATACATGAAACTTTTGCCTCACCTTTCCCCTTCCCTTTCCTCTCATCCTCCTCTTCCTCTCCCTTCCACCTGCTTGCCACCCCTTCCCTCTCTCCCTCTCATGCACACCTCTGATTACATCCTCATCACTTCATCATTTTATCCCTTCCCTCCATTTTCCTCTCTCCCTCTACTTCTCTCTATTGTATTATGTCATGTTCTCTTTTCCCTCCCCTTTTCTCCTCACTCATATGAAATTAAGGCAAGGTAGAAATTGGGATTTTAATACGTATGTGGGAAGTGGTTTTGCGTGGAAGTTTACAAAAATAGATATTGGGAAAGTTCGAGTTTGTTGCTGGAGACTGGTGTGGATTACTAATTGATTCTGTCATTGATATAATTTCCTAAACTATATATGTAAACGTATGTATTTAATTATTTTTCATACTTGTCTCTGCTATTAATTTTTCATATACACGTGTTGAGTTCCCTATCTACCTGTCTCTTAGCATTCCATTTAAATGTTTGTGTATCTATTTTATCCTGTAGTTAGTGAATATTTAGTTCAACAAAATGCTTGAATCTGTTTACATTTTATTCAATTAATGCAAAATATCTCTCCTTGCGGTTAATGAGCTGCTTGTACTAAAAAAAAAATTCTTTTGGGTAAATTATTGAAAACATAATATTCTGTTTCCAACAAACGATAACCAGATACACATAGAGAAATATTACTTCCCAGTAAATAATAGAAACAGAGATAGATCAAAATGGATAGATACAAACAGATTGATAGACAGACAGATCCTGCAAAGCGTGATACATAAATTAACTTTTCCAGGAAAATAAAATATATTCCGTCACAGTAACATGGATAATCACAAACATACAAATCACAATTCATGCTGCGGGCAAAATAGACACTATGCGTAACTACTACGAACAACACAAGCTCAACATGTTTTAGTTTGGCGGGAAGTAAAATATTTGTAGCTTGGTTACACATCACCAATACGCACAATTAATATTACCATAAATAACCATCATTAGGAGGGTCAAATGGACTACCAGCAACCTTACAATCACTAACCCACATACATGCACACTTACATAACAATAAAAAGTTACAGAGCCACGTTACAGAGGAAGTTGCATGCATCCAGACACAAACAGACCCACAGAGCCAGAGGATGTTCTAAGAAAGCATAGAGAGCCACAGAGTC
>JAXIVD010009268.1:12500-15748 GCA_036785275.1 Cancer borealis | reverse complement strand
CTAACGTAATTACTACACCACCACCACCATTTCCAGCAACACCACCATCACCACCACCATCATCCACCACCATCACCCACCACCACCACCACCACCACTACCACCACCACCACCACCACCACAACCACCACCCCACCACCACCACTCACCACCATCAACACCACCACTACTACCACTCATGTCCTTGTTCACATTAGTTTCCCTCCGTATCAGCTCCACTCTTTACCACCCACGCCATTACCTTCACCACAACCACCTGTACCACCACGCCTCCTAATACTCTCTCTCTCTCTCTCTCTCTCTCTCTCTCTCTCTCTCTCTCTCTCTCTCTCTCTCTCTCTCTCTCTCTCTCTCTCTCTCTCTCTCTCTCTCTCTCTCTCTCTCTCTCTCTCTCTCTCTCTCTCTCTCTCTCTCTGACAATATTTCAACACCAGATAATCCTAGCTGTTGTTGCTCTTTTTTCTTCTTCTTAATTGTATATATAGTAATGGGCGTACCACTGCTCCTCCCCTATCCTCCCCTTATTCCTCCTATCCCCCCCTATCCCCCCACCACCAATCCCTACCTTCCCCAACCTCACCCTGTCTCCCCCTTCAAGCCACTTTCCTCTTCTCTTTATTTTATCTTTTTTTATCGAGTTTAATTCCTTCCTTCCCTTGTTTTTAAGTTAATTGAGACACTACTACTACTACTACTACTACTACTACTACTACTACTACTACTACTACTACTACTACTACTATAACAACTACCACTACTACTACTACGCACTGTTATGGTAGTGGAGACGAAACACTTGAGAGACGAGAAAGCTTAAATCCACATCAATCTTAGTGAAGCGTTTTCGTGAAGCCTGAATACACGTCTGGAGGGGAAAGGAGACGGAGAGAGAGAGAGAGAGAGAGAGAGAGAGAGAGAGAGAGAGAGAGAGAGAGAGAGAGAGAGAGAGAAGAGAGAGAGAGAGAGAGAGAGAGAGAGAGAGAGAGAGAGAGAGAGAGAGAGAGAGAGAGAGAGAGAGAGAGAGAGAGAGAGAGAGAGAGAGAGAGAGAGAGAGAGAGAGTAAGGGAGGAAAGCTCATTAATCTTATCCCTCTCCTCACTCCTCCTCCACCGTCCTAGATATGACCTAATTTTAACCAGGACCGATTAATCCTAACGTACAGGTCTTTCCCTCACTCACGCCCTCACTCCCTCATCCTTCCCTCAGTCTCTCACTTCTTGCCTCCTTCCCGCCTTCTTATATTTCCCCTCTTTGACAAGTTTCCTCTTTCACGTATATAGCAATCACTGGACACACAAAAAGCACGATCAGAGAGGGGAAAAAAGTGAGGAAATCAAGTGAGGGAAGTACGAGGAAATTACAGAACGAAGGAAGGAAGAAAGGAAGGAGGAAGGAAGGAAGAAAGGAAGGAAGGAAGGAAGGGAAAGGATGGAAGGCGAGAAAAGGGAAGAGAGAGAATAGGAATGGAAGGGAAGTGAGGAAATTAAGTGAATGGAGTATATAGGAGGAAACGAAGGAAGGAAGGAAGGAAGGAGCTAAGAGAAGGAAGGGTAACGTGTACAAAGAGGGAAGACGTGGGAAAGGAGGTAGATAAAAAGGAAAGGAGGAAGGAAGAAAAAAGAGAAAGGGGGAAGGGTGAAGCAAGGGATAGTTCTGAGAGAAAATATTTGGTCACTGGTTCCCTGGCGGCCGTGTGGCAGGTTTATGTGCGAGTGAAAAATCCTTAACAAGTAATTAATCACTCTGACACGACCCTAAGGTAGAGTGACGCGTGTTGAGGAGAGAGAGAGAGAGAGAGAGAGAGAGAGAGAGAGAGAGAGAGAGAGAGAGAGAGAGAGAGAGAGAGAGAGAGAGAGAGAGAGAGAGAGAGAGAGAGAGAGAGAGAGAAAAAAAAAAGAGAGAGAGAGAGGATATAGAGAAAGGTAACATTATCAAGGAGTGTTTCTGTAATCTAATGTTCCTTAGCTGTCTTTTAACGGTAATATTGATGGTTACTGTTCTTCTAAACTCTTAAACATCGCTCCACGAGACATTCTACTGACTCATCTTTAATATTATCTTACTAACACGAGAGTCAACAAGTACCTTCATTCTATTATTAATTTCACAAGTTAAATCTGGATCGCTCTGCTTTGTTCTGCTTTTTTCACCTATCATCGAATTGAAGCTTTTTTTTGTTTCTTTTTAGCAAGGAGTAATCAGATATATCTTTCCTGTTTCCATCCACTCCGTCTTTCCAGTACACACTCTGAGGCGGAGAGAAATGTGTCACACTCGGAATGGAAACATTTGCAAAAGTTTCTTCTTCTTCATTATTTAGTACAGTTGTTATCTAGTACTCATTGTATTCCCATTATTTATACACACATTGGAAATAATAGGTTTATGGCTTTTAAATTACACAATATAACATAATTATTGTTGGGCAAAAGCTTTGAAAACTTTTATTGCCAGTGAAATAAAATGGTCTGGTAAATATGAAACCCCAATGGAGTATTTGTAAAGGTGTCAATTGAAAAGTGGACCAAATCAGAATAAATGGCATCATTCGTAATAAAATAATTATACTTGCATGATGCAGCAGCAGACAACCCTCCAATAGTGTGTGTCGCTGCAGGCGTACCAACCTTCATAACAGACTATGTTGTAGGTGCGTGTGTACGTGTGTGGGTGTATGTGTGGGTGTACGTGTGTATGTGTATGATGGTTGCAGCAAACAGTCACACATGAAGCCTGGGAAAGGAAGCTTGAGTGTCTGGTCACAAGTTCGGTGTATGAGGTGACCTTCACGAGGGTCACCAGTATGTGTTTGTGATGGTCAGAACACTACACCAACTAAACTTATCAAGATTTCTTACAGACTGTCACGGTAAATTTTTTCTATCGTTTTCTTTATTGGTTGTATAACTAGCGACTAAGTCAGAGTTGTGTCCTTAAAAGCTCATTAATGTGGCGGTGGTAGAGAGGATGTGAAGCCCAGCTAATAAATTTTTTTTTTTTTTTAAATCCTCTCCGATCTAGATAGCAAAGACCAAACAGTTCTGCTAAGGTTAACGAGAGAGTGTTGCCCCTCTCACCAAGGAGCTGCCATGACCCAGGATCGAACTCACAACCTTCAGGATACGAGCCGAGCACTGTAGTTGAGGTAGTAATATGTGTGTGTTTGTGTGTGTGTGTGTGTGTGTGTGTGTGTGTGTGTGTGTGTGTGTGTGTGTGTGTGTGTGTGTGTGTGTGTGTGTGTGTGTGTG
>JAXIVD010009268.1:5000-7500 GCA_036785275.1 Cancer borealis | reverse complement strand
ACACATTCCCTAAGTCTTTTGAATTCTTTACCATCTATTTGACACTAACACTTTTTTATCCTCTCTCAATACATCTGTGCTGAAAAATTTATAGCTTGACCCTGTTGGCTGCGCTGAGTTTTCTTTTATTATTTCACTTCTTAAGTACAAAAAATCTTGACCCAATCTTGCCTCACAGAACGTTCCAATAACTCGACTTCAATGTTCACGTTCACTTTTGTTTGTCGTTTTCCTTCACTGACCAGGTTGAAGAAACACTCAACGATGCTGTCGTGATGTATAGAACCAAGGCAGCTCACTCACCCGGAAACAATATATACGTTTTCTTGACGTCAAGTCTTCACAATATTGTACTACCCTTTTCTCTTTACTGGGAACCTCCAATCATAGTTTTGTGCTGTGTTCTGCAATTCTTGAGGTGAGTGCAGCCATCGAAGGGGAGGTGCTGCTGCTGGCTGGCATCACATCACGTCGCTGCCACACACGCTGACTACCTGACGTTGTATTCTGATCTTGTATGAAATGTTTGTTGTTCCTGTGTTTGAGACGCATCAAGCTGAACTCTGCATTACACAGGTGACCAGCTTCAAAACGAGCCTTGTACTGCACAATCTTTCTATAATCTTTAGACTAGAAGTGTTCATTCAGCTCAGCACCTCATACCGTGGTCTTTCAATTCCTGAAATTCATATCCTTTGCATTCCTACCAAGAAAGGGACAAATCTATTCCCTGACATGACAAGAATTCTGTGTTTCATAGACAATGCCAAAATATCATTCATTGTCACTACTCTCGTACCTTCTGTCATCTACCCAAAGATGCCTCCATCATGTTTTCTCAATCTTTTTCATCTTTTTTCAAGCATCCATTGGTGTCCCCTCTACTTCTAAAGATGAACGTTATCCTCTTACATATTCCAAAATGTCAACCTTAGGTGAATCCGAGTTTATCTCCTTCCTTTGCTCTTCCAAATGACGGCTTACTGTGGTGATGACGCTCCTCTCGACAACACTGTGTTTCTATGGTCACAGCTCCTCCTTCAGACCATGCTGTCTCTATTACACTTTTTCTTGATTCTTACTAAAAATATGTTTACACTTAACCTTTCCCAATAAGGTGATCAATATAATTCTGGAAAACATCGCCCTAAGCCTTATATTTCCTTCCTGTAACTTCCTTCAGTCCCTAACAGAATTAAGTCACCTCCCTGTCTACCTTCCTTTCTTCCTTCCCTTCTCAAAAACACTGTATGCTCGCTGTCATCGTCTTGTTCATCTGTGTAATGAAATGTGTACCAGCCTCTTCACTCTTCCCTTTCCTTCACTGGTAGCCTCTGCAACCTACCTACACTCTATACAACTTCAACACATCAACACCACGTCGCCTCCAAAGCAACACTGAAACACTCCTGCAACTCTGTCATATTCTTTGTCTGGAAGCTGCGTTCAACAAGGTTTTCTTCTTTTTTCTTAACATTTGTTTGACAGAACTTGGTCTTCTTATACTACAAAATAATTGTACATATCCTACACATACATTCACATACATACGTATATAAACAAGCAAGCAAGCAAGCGCACACACGCACGCACACACACACACACACACACACACACACACACACACACACACACACACACACACACACACACACACACACACACACACACAAATAAACGCTTACTATTACATCTCTCCACCACAAACACAAACACGTCCGTTTACAAAGTAGACGAGCAACATTCTCTCTCTCTCTCTCTCTCTCTCTCTCTCTCTCTCTCTCTCTCTCTCTCTCTCTCTCTCTCTCTCTCTCTCTCTCTCTCTCTCTCTCTCTCTCTCTCTCTCTCTCTCTCTCTCTCTCTCTCTCTCTCTATCTCTCTAAACACGCCCTTGGAATACGAGTTTTATGCAAATAGTTTAAAAGTTTGCAACGTGTAACAAAGTAGATTTATTCTCGCGGCTTGTGCACGGAAGGACGAGAGAGGCTGAGAGGGGGGAGAAGGGAGGGGCAGGCTGGCGGCCCCTACACCCACTTCAAGCGAGATGGGCGTACCAAGATGGCCGCCAGAGTTATTATTACACGATCCTAGAAGTTATCACCCACTTTTTTTTTCTTGTGTTGATGATGCATATGGTGATTGTGGTGGTTGTGGTGGTGGTAGTGATTGTGGTAATTGTGGTGCCTTATGGTAGTGATTTTACAAGGATTAAGTAGTTGTAATAAGTGATTGTACACAAGTAGTGATTGTACTCGCAATGGCAGTAATTATGATGGTAGAGGCAGTAATTGTGCTAGTGGAGCGAATAACCGAGTGATTGTGGTAGTAATGATTGTGGTGGCAGCAATTATAACAGTGATTGTGGCAGTAATTATAAGTGATTGTGGTAGTGATTGTGACAGTGGTTGTGGTATTGATTGTGGTAGTGACTGTAACAGTGGTTGTGGTATTGATTGTGGTAGTGATTGTGACAGTGGTTATGGTTGTGATCGTGATAGTG
>JAXIVD010009267.1:0-10000 GCA_036785275.1 Cancer borealis | reverse complement strand
TTCAGAATTTATCTTATATTCTGTGAGCCTCAGCTACAGCCACATCACAATACAAACGGCTTCAACACCTCGCACTACACCATTTCCTCACCCACTGTTACATCACCTCACATTCTCTCACCACTCCATACGACTCAGTACCTCATACGTTGCCTCAGCATCACACATACTGTCTCAGCACATCGCATGCTGCCTCATTGCCTCACACACTGGCTCAGCAACTCATAAAATACATCAGCATCCCGTTTCCTGGCAGCACTGCGTTTCCCAACAACTAATGTCACCACCAAAAACTCTATTTACCTCGCCACTTTTAACACCTTTACGATTCCCGAACTTTCCCATCAGTTCACGACGCCCAATGGAACGCTCCACCACGGTGCTGGACGGCGTGGAACCTTATAGTACCACAAATCTCTATCCGGCTTTCCTGAACGAACTTTAAGTGTAGTGTGACACTACTAGGAATTACCTTCCGCCATATGCCACCTTTCAGCCTCCCTGCCCGACACTCAACACACTCAGTACCACCCAAAACCACTAGCTACGTAAACACTTTGCAGCATCAAGAACTTTTAGCGATTTAATCCATATGTTCCATCCCTTCCCTACCCTGATAACCCCTGGCTGTTGCCCCGCCCTCCCTTATGTGCACCCAGATACCATGTGCTGCCTCTGCACGGCACCTTACATAGGCACCCCGGCCTCTATGCAAATGATATGGCGGTCATCTCTGAACATGAGTAGCCGCAGCGGGAGTGTTGGGTGGTATCTTATGGGCGCAAAGCCGTCTATAGCTCAGCGAACTACTGGCTACCACCTAGATTCCAAGCCGGCCTGGACCACCACCTTCGGTGATACTAATACGAAGCTGACCGCTGACCTACATGATTAAACAAACATAATAACTGTCGAATCATACCACAACTTCAAACACTTCATCAACATGTCCATCTACTAAAAGCATCCACTACATTTTTTTTTTTTAACTGGTAATGTCAAAAGGTGAAGTTCAGCAAAAATTCACGAATATCAGCGACGGTGGCGGAGGTATATGTGTTCTAATGAGTGCCCCTTTAGTTATTATTGCTGTTATTATTATTATTATTATTATAATAATTATTATTATAATTAGTTGTTGTTTCAATAGCAGTATTATTATTATTAGTATTAGTATTAGCAGTAGTAGTAGCAATAGCAGTAGTAATAGTAGGAGTATCATCATCAGCATAAGCCTATTTTTTTACAATAAGTAGGATATGGATGTACAAGGAAACAACGGGGTAACAGCTGACCACTTCAAGGAGAACAACCAAGCGAGGCCACGACCATAGTGGCCACAGTGAGGCCTCATACCAGTGATGGGAGGTAAGCAGCTGTTACGTACTATAACTGTTAAGACACAAACAGTTCAGTGTCAACCCTTCAGCATCAACGACTACCACAACAGTCTGCCTTAAACAAGACTGTCTTTATCCCGTTTCATCTTAAGTGGCGTCTTGTGGCGTTCTCCCGAGGGTGTGATCGCCTACAAATGGCCTCCGAACCCAGACAATCAATAAGGAAGGGAACATCAGGGAGATACTCGTACACATCCCTGAAGCACCTACATACACAACACTGATACTCGTACGTCCTCTGGCCAATCTTTGACACACCACTACTGAATTCACCCACAATAGGAGTCGTTCACCACTTTCTCAGTAAAATGACCAAGCAAATCAGCTACACATATGATGATGATGATAATGATGATGATGATGATGATGATGATGATGATGATGATGATGATGATGATGATTATATTAACCAAACAAACAATACACAAGAAGAACAACCACACATACTTGTTACAAAGACACCATCACCACCACCCTACACCACCACACCACCACAACCACCTCCCCTGCACAGAATAGCAGTAGTTGTAGTGATAGTGATGATGGTGAAGCAGAGCTGCAACATCCCATGCTTGAGGAGTGAGAAAAAGTGTTTATTTTATGTATTCACTATTTTTTCTTCCTCGCATATAAGCATTTTTCTGGCAGTCGGCCGTAGCAGCGGTGGTGCGGGCGGGCACTAAATTTCCGACGCCTGCACGGCCGGCTGGGTTCGATTTGGGGGTCAGCAGGAACCATTTTTACCGAATATTTGGGCTGGTGAGCGGGCAGGCAATGGGAGGGGGCGGTAGAGGTTTGGGGGAGGGGGGCTATAAGAGTGAGGGAGCCGTCCACCACCACCACCACCACCACCACCGCCGCCGCCGCTGCCCACTAGCTCACCCAACCCACCCACCCACCCACTCCACCTACCCACCCACCTGCTGCCCAGTGGGAGGGTTTCAAAATACAAAGAAAACGGGAGTCGGTGGCATGAGGCTTGTTGGTTGGTTGCTTCCTTCCCCTGTTTGGACCCTTGCTTTACTGCCCGTGTTGTATCTTCTTGCCTATTCTCGTGACTATCATCGTATTTGTGTTTCCAGTTACCAATGCTCCCTCTCCCTTTCTCTCTTTTCTTGCTCGTATCTTTCTTTACTTTAATTTCATGGGCTTCCGCGCTCCCATTTATCTCCCTTTTTTTTCCTTTTAAATTAATACAATATCTTTTATTCATTTTTGTTCTCTAGTGTATTATGGGTTCAATTTAGGTTTAGTTTCCAACAATTTCAAAGGCATTTATTATCGGGTTTTCATGAATTTTCGATCACGCTTTGATGCTACAATTTGTATTTAGTCTAATAATTGCATAAAGGGATAAATGCGTATAATCATAACGATTTTGACACAATATTCTTTCATTCTATTTTCACTCATATTTCATTTTAGGTTGCACTGAACTCCTCCTTGGTCTAGAGTACAATGCAGAACAAGACAGGCATGAGCCAATGACTAACTCCAGCGAGGCGTGTATGTCTGGTCGAGTTAACACCAGCATTACGAGGCACAACAACACTGGTTCCTGCACATCTAAACAACTGCTCCATCTCGCGAATCTCATTATGAAGCTGCCTGCATGACTTACTACAGTGACTACGGTGTAAAGTGTGAGCATACAGACCACCACCATGACAGTGCGTTCTGCAGTGCACCTCAGCGGGTCACTTTGAAGGGAGACGCTGGCGGACAAGGTTCACAAGCCATGAGAAGGGTAGTCATGTGGGCTGATCAGGAAGTTTCGAAGTGTTGTCGTGCCGCCCATGTGCTTGGAAGTTGACCCGAAGTTATGTTAGTTTAGTTATTTAAGAGGAGGTAGCAGTGCAGAGGAAAGGGGTAAGGTATTGAAGTGAACCGGAGAAGGAACGAAATATGAATTTATAAATATTTGGGGCCAAAGAATGAGGTGATGGAAGATACTTGTATATACACACACACACACACACACACACACACACACACACACACACACACACACACACACACACACACAGAGACACACAGACACACACACACACACACACACACACACACACACACACACACACACACACACACACACACACACACAAGCTCGCTCTCTCTCTCTCTCTCTCTCTCTCTCTCTCTCTCTCTCTCTCTCTCTCTCTCTCTCTCTCTCTCTCTCTCTCTCTCTCTCTCTCTCTCTCTCTCTCTCTCAACTGTAGAAATAACAGAATTAGCAAATGTCAAGTTTGAAGATCCTGTCCATATAACATGCGTAAAAAAAAAAGCACAACTCATGGATGACAACTTTCACGGGAATTTCACGTTCAATAAAAAGCTTCATTCGATAGGGTACGAGATCCCTGCTGTTTTAGTTGCTGTTTTTTTTTTTGCGTGTTCTATTTTATGTTTGTATTCTCTTTTTCGTTGAGCCGAGTAATCCAGTGTAACTTTATTTTTCAGTTTCCATTTTGCATTATAATCCTATGTAGCTTTGGGTGTATTTTCCCTTGTACGTACATTACCTACACGCCTAACACCCTTAACTGCCTACCTGCTTACCTGCCTACCTACCTGACTCTCTCTCTCTCTCTCTCTCTCTCTCTCTCTCTCTCTCTCTCTCTCTCTCTCTCTCTCTCTCTCTCTGCAGGTTTAGGCAATGCACATCATTTCCATTCCTGGTTGTAAGCGAGGCATCCCTTCTCCTCCTCCCTCCCGTTCCCTGTGTGCTCTAAGGCCGTGTAATATCATGTGACCAATTCTAATTAGCCTCATTGAACTGGTACATAATCGAGTTAAGCGAGGTGAATAACCAGCACACAAACACCTGTAGATACCACTTAACCTCTCTCTCTCTCTCTCTCTCTCTCTCTCTCTCTCTCTCTCTCTCTCTCTCTCTCTCTCTCTCTCTCTCTCTCTCTCTCTCTCTCTCTCTCTCTCACATACATTCACACTCACACTCACACACACACACACACACACACACACACACACACACACACACACACACACACACACACACACACATACACACACCAGGATCCAAGGCTAAGCAGTCGTAACAAGAATCTTTAAACTATATTAAAGGTATCGAAGAATATATACATTGTTTGTATTTACGGCCACTTTTCATCGTTTCTATAACTTAATGAGGTGCTATGTTACTATTTGTCACTATTATTATTACTACTACTATTACTATCACTACAACTATTACTATCACTACTACTACTACTACTACTACTACTACTACTACTACTACTACTACTACTACCACTACTATACTACTACTACTACTACTACAATTACTACTACTACTACTACTACTACTATTACTACTACTTCTTCAAGTTCGATAGTCTGTTACTCAACTACTTGCGTTACTATCTGCCTCTGATTCTGAAACATGGTATGAGTCAGTATACTAAAGGTATTGAGGGAGTATAAACGCAATTCACCTTCCATCTATCATATCTTTCACTCGTTCTTTCTCCTTTCTTTCTCACTCACTCACTCCTTTGGTTCCCTTAACTCGTTTTGCTTTCTTCTCCCTCCATCTCCGTCAACTCTTTCTTCTCCCTCCATCTCCGTCAACTTTTTTTCTCTCTCTTAACCACTCCCTCCCTGCACACTTTCCTCCTGCCTCTACTACATTAAATAATTCACATCTATAAGAACTTTCACTTCCATTACTAATCCCAGTCACGTACTATTTACATTGATAAGGACCATCTACTCAAGCAGGAATTCAGCAAGTCGTGTTTCTTGATCAATGAGGTAGATTGACACCGGATACGCAATGAAATTAGTTATGTCACACAACACCAATCATGGGCGCTATTTACATAAGCCTGAGTGAAGCAAGGGGGGTGGACGTGAGTACATGATTAATCTCCTTTGTGTAGTGACTATGGCTGTACGCTAACGGGGATGAGTGGCTGAACGTGTGTGTGGAGGGTTCATTGGGCAGGTGAAGAGTGGTGTGATAGGAGGAGAATACAGAGATCAGAGAGGCAGAGTGTGTGTGTGTGTGTGTGTGTGTGTGTGTGTGTGTGTGTGTGTGTGTGCGTGCGTGCGTGCGTGCGTGTGTGCGTGTGTGTGTGTGTGTGTGTGTGTGTGTGCGTGCGTGCGTGCGTGCGTGTGTGCTTGTGTGTGTGTGTGTGTGTGTGTGTGTGTGTGTGTGTGTGTGTGTGTGTGTGTGTGTGTGGAATAATGAAATTGATAAATAAACATGTAGTGAGCCTACATTTACAACATCTACAACATCTACAACAATCCTCACTCACAACACGCAGCAATCCTCACAACACAACACAACACAACACACAGCAATCCTCACAACACAACACAACACACAGCAATCCTCACAACACCAACACAACACATAACACACACACACAACACCAACACAACACACAGCAATTCTCACAACACAACACCAATACAACCCACAACACCTACACAACACCAACACAACACCAACACAACACACAACAGGTGGTAAAAGTGGCTAGCGGTCGGGCATAGCAGCTCAGGGTCCCCTCGAGCCTCGGCACGGGCTGGCCACTTTTCTACGTTACTACCGCCGAGTGGCCTAAGATCACCCACATGCTGCTATAACACCATCCTCGCCGGGACTGCAACGTTATATGCGCGAGGAGCTTCCGCTGGCAGCATGAGTCTAATAATAAGAAGAAACAAGGCGTCACTTAAAAAATCTAACCCGCGCTACTAACGGGCGGAGGCCAACCATCTAAGCCTTAAATGGTTGGCCTCCGCCCGTTAGTAGCGCGGGTTAGATTTTTTAAGTGACGCCTTGTTTCTTCGTATTGTTAGGCTCATGCTGCCAGCGGAAGCTCCTCGCGCATATAACGTTGCAGTCCCGGCGAGGATGGTGTTATAGCAGCATGTGGGTAGGTAGGTAGGCTTCAAGGAGACCTTAGATTCTAAGGTCTCCTTGAAGCCTACCGGCGCCATGGATAAAAAAAATAAAAAAAAGACAACACCAACACAAAACACACAACAACAACAACACAAAAGACAACACCAACATAACACACAACAATCCTCACAACAGTGTCCTTCATGCTGGTGGCGTTTTGTATAACTTTCTGACTTTAGTTTCATCAATACTGAAATTTAATCTCTAGCAGACATGTTGCCAACGAGGTTCGCGTCCATCACACTTCTGAGATTTCCTCTGCATCACTTTTCCCGAGGAGACTCACACACCTGCTTCACTAGCCTGCCAATGCCTTTTCCGGAGTGCGGTCATATAAGTTTCAGCAACTAAGTAAGGTTACTACTCTTGTACCATCACTTCATCAACACCTTTCTAGAGTTTCTTTCTTCATTTTGATGATGTAACCATCCAACGATGAGTGAAAAGAAGCAAACGCTTATTTCAACATGTGTATCTGCTGTATGACGTCACTTTACTTTATCTCTAAACTCATTAGTTTTCATCAACATAATGTTTCAGCCAGTCCTGTACTCAACCAATAGCCGTCCATTAGTAGTATTCTGTCTGGTTTATTCGTTCCTCAAGGACAACCTTCTTGTCTGTTGCAAGACATGTATGTCATCAGAGAACATAACTTTACTGCTTGCAAAACTTGGAAAAAACCTTTCTGGCCTGCCATTGCCATCCTCACATTGCCAACAGTCTCATAGTACTCAGTGCAGCAGCAGGCGTCGAGGTCACCATAGACAATGAAAGGGACACAAATCACGCCAATCTCACTCCTGACACCAATTGTTACGGTATGTAACGTATGTCCTGTCGTTCATGCAACATATGGTGACAGTCGCCTAAGGAAAGATGGAGTGAGGGGAGTGAAGCAGTGTCACAACTTATTGCAAGTTTATTTACGAATAAAGTTTACAAGAAGTGTTCACTTCTTTACACACGACCTGTTTGCCTGTCACTGTTGTTGTCACTGTCACAGTCATTTACACACTGGTAGGATCCTTTAAATCACTGTCATCCCACAATGCTCTCTTCGGAGGATTTGTTGAACTATTCAAAGGAAGGAGAAACAGTCACACATTCACAACACCATTGCACCACCGCCACATACAGTTGCTTTCTCTTGCTTGCACCTCGCGGAAGTGCATCTGGTTCCTCAACTCCTGCCAATCTTCTAAAGTCTGTTTCAGTTACTTAAGTAGAATTCAGTTCCACTCAACAGCATGCTTTGTGTGTTCTCTCTATTCTATCACTACACGTATGTATGTCTGTTGGCACTGTATGTCCAACGGTGTGTGTGCCAGGACGCTGCTTCAAAACAAGTGCACGTGCACGCACGCACGCACGCACACACGCACACATGCACGCACGAATGCACGCACGCAGGCACGCATACACGCAAGCATGCACGCACACACGCACGCACACACACACACACACACACACACACACACACACACACACACACACACACACACACACACACACACACACACACACATACCTGGGAGTTAATTGATCCTAGGTGCATCTGGCTCAACTGTGGATATTCGCGTGCAGGTTATAGTGATGCTGCTTGCCTCCCTCCCCTCCCTTCCCAGCCCTTTCTCTTCCCTCCCCTTTGGCCTCTTCCCCTTCACCCTCAAGCCTTCCTGCTCTTATCTGTTAAAGAGGCCGTGTTGAATGGAGGGAAAGGGCGAGGGGATGGAATGGGAGGGAACAGAATTGCACACGAGGGAAGGTGGATAGGAAGAGGAAGTAAGTGTGGAGTATGAGGTGCAAAAACGTAAAAAATGAAAATATGAGAAAAAGAGGCAGAGAAAGAGAAAAAAAAGAGATCGATAAAGAAAGATAGATAGATAGATAGATAGATAAATAAATAGAAAGATAAAATGAGATAAATATATATATATATATATATATATATATATATATATATATATATATATATATATATATATATATATATATATATATATATATCCCTATCAGCTTTATGAGTGTAATATCATTAAAAAACCCAATGAAGTGATTGAAGGAAAGGTGAATTATATATTTTGAAAATATCCCTCACTCTCCTCCCCCCTTACCTCCCCACACGTCCCACTCACAGATGACAGGCTCCACTACCCATCTCCACACACACACACACACACACACACACACACACACACACACACACACACACACACACACACACACACACACACACACACACCTACACACACACACACACACACACACACACACACACACACACACACACACACACACACACACACACACACACACACACCTACACACACATACACACACATACACACACACACACACAGACATCTACACACACACACACACACACACACACACACACACACACACACACACACACACACACACACACACACACACACACACACACACACACACACACACACACTCACATCCACACCCACACACCCACACACGCACCCACACACACACCCACACCAACACACACATATAGTAAGGAAGGCAGAAATGGTGTTATAGGAGAAAGAATATCAAAGTCGGTTGGTACTACAAGTTCTCAGCCTTCTAGACAGCTTGAGACAGCCCACGACAGCGAGAGACCAAAGTCACATAGTAATATATGGCAACAGATCACGACATTTCACCGATACCAGAATCAAACTAAACAGGATTACGGAATAACGTAACCAGAGAACAGTGTAAAATAAAATAATTTCGTGCTTCTAGTGTATCATCATCATCATCATCATCATCATCATCATCATCATCATCATCATCATCATCATCATCACCAGATATATTTGTTATCAATGTGGTTGGATCTTGACGTCACAAGAAGAGCAGCACATTGTGTGGCCATATCACACCTTGCGTCACACCAGGGAATATAGGTTAGTACACAGGTTTATATGTTCAAAGGACGATGACTTAGTGGCAAGACTCCAATTGACGTTAAAAATAATATTATTACGTTTACGAAAGCTACTCTCGTTACAACTATTGCTTCTATTACAATAATAACAACAACAACGACTGCTACTATTACTACTATTACTACTATTACTACTGCTACTACTACTCCTATTACTATCACTATAATTACAATTATCAATGCTACAATCTCTACCACCAGCAACACCAACAACAACAACAACAACATCTTCAACAACAGTGAAAATAATGATTATAACATATAACATACAAGAACAATTACTACTAACAACAACTACTACTACTACTACTACTACTACTACTACTACTACTACTACTACTACTACTACTACTACTATTACTACTACTACTACTACTACTACAACTACTACTACTACTACTACTACTATTACTATTACTACCACCAGCAACACTTCCACACTGTTCAGAGGTGGGCGAGGTGAGGTGAGGTCCCTGGTGTGTGACGCTCCTACGCTTGCCTTTAATTTCAATTTGCAGTGTATGTCACCCAATACCAAAGTTTTACTCTTATAATTTTTTTCAATCATTACTATTTCACTGATTCTTTACGAACTGAATATATCAACAGAGCAAGAGCGAGAGCGAGAGCGAGAGCGAGAGAGAGAGAGAGAGAGAGAGAGAGAGAGAGAGAGAGAGGGAGGGAGGGAGG
>JAXIVD010009266.1:0-10000 GCA_036785275.1 Cancer borealis | reverse complement strand
CAACACACGGAACACGTTTTAAGCTGCTTTATCACCACCTCGGGGCCAGCTTAGGGCACCACACACTGGCTCCACGTACACCGTAAACGCGCTGAGATGTGCACAGCAATCTCGAATCAGCATCACAACCACACCAACGTAAGTACAGTTCATGCATAATAAATGAATGCGTTGGAGGTTCAAAGTTCCGTGGGCAGTGAGGGTAAACATTTTCCTTTCCACATTTTTTTATTTTAACTTGGTTACTTATACTACACGTGGTATAAAGTGTGTTTTGGGCGAAATTAATGTTGTTGTGGCGGCACGAGTCTGGCAGGAAAGTTTAGGACGCAGGTAAAAAGGAAGAAATGCACGTACACCTAATTAAGTTTAAGTTTACATGAAAGTAATTTACGCACGGAAGAAAAACACAACATCAACAATTTAAACCAAAAAAGGACAACAAAATGTGCAGTCAGTGAGTCTAGAGCCGCAGGACGTAGTTTTTGCTGAATAAACACAACAATTATATGCATAAAAAAGTAGCAAAAACACATCTGCTGACACCATGAATGTTAATGAATATTAATCTAAATCGATAATGTGTTTGTGTTTGTGTTTGTGTGTGTGTGTGTGTGTGTGTGTGTGTGTGTGTGTGTGTGTGTGTGTGTGTGTGTGTGTGTGTGTGTGTGTGATAACTGACAACCCCATGCACCTGATAATTACCTTGCTACCGAAGCGCACAGGTAATCAGGAAAGAGAATGATTAAATGATAAGTTAACTGTTAATGGAAATGGAATAGCAAACATGTGCTATTACTGGTATCAGGGGGAGCGAGTAATCCATGAAGAGACACCAAGGGAGGGAGGGATGAGGTGAAGAGGAATCCGTGGATGAAGTGTAGAAGGTGTCTGGTATTCCTAAAAAAAAATAAAAAAAAAGCCAGAACGGACGAATCAAATTAAGTCACATTCTCATAATTCCCTTTCTCTTCCTTCGTTTCCCCTTACTCCTACTCCTCCTTTCTAACTTCCTTCTCCTCCTCCTCATGCGCACCCATTGAGACTAATGGCAGCCAGGATTGGGGGAGGGAAACAGGGAGGAGAGGAGGGAAGGAGGGAAGAGAGGATCGGTGAGATGTTTGCGACAGCCTCTCTCTCTCTCTCTCTCTCTCTCTCTCTCTCTCTCTCTCTCTCTCTCTCTCTCTCTCTCTCTCTCTCTCTCTCTCTCTCTCTCTCTCTCTCTCTCTCTCTCTCTCTCTCTCTCTCTCTCTCTCTCTCTCTCTCTCTCTCTCTCTCTCATTCATGTGGGATCAGATGTGTGTTAATCCTCCACCCAACGACCACGAGTATCTACTAACTATTCTTATTTCCCTTCCACTTCTTTCTTTCCTGCTCGTCCTGGCACACACACACACACACACACACACACACACACACACACACACACACACACACACACACACACACACACACACTCTTTTGTTTCCATTATTAATCCGATTTTCCTTGCATGGCCGCTAGTAAAAAGTACCAATAAATCCCTTTGTTCATGAAGTTTTTTTTCCATAAATATAGTTACGGTGAGTGATTCTCGCAATGCAAGATTTACTCTTTTCACGCTATTTTCATATAGTTGTTTTTTTATCATTTATTTCCTCGGGGATAAATAACTGGAATTACAACGAAAGAAAAAAATAAATAATTCGCTATGATAAGGTTCTTCGGCTTACCTTTCTCTTCTATCTATGCTCCATCACCACCTATTCCTTACGTTATAAAAGGACGAAGAATAAATAAATAGGAAAGGCGTCCAAGCAAACACAAACACACACACAAAGGGACTCAGATATAAGCAGCAAAAAGGACATTAAGTTTTACCAAGACGGGGAAGGGAGGGAAGGTGGGGCTGGTCTGAGAGGGCGGGGCGGGGCTGGGCTGGATGTTAAGTCCTCCTCCTCCTCCTCCTCCTCCTGTCTGTTTGTTTGTCCGGCTCCTTCACGTTATGTGCCGGGAAATTGGCTCCTAATGACGTGACGTTACCTGAGCACCTTCACCTACTCGGCCGATATGACGTCATTCGTTACGTCCTCCTCGAGTGACACCAAAAATAATGAAGACAAAATAAATAAATCTTTAGGAAGGAAACATTAGAGAGAAAAAAGAGAAAGAGAGAAAGAGAGAGAGAGAAAGGAAAAGGTGTAAGGCCGTGGGAGGTGACAGTGAGGGAGAGGTACGAGAGCCGGGGGAGAGGACAAGGAAGGACAAGGGAGGACAAGGGAGGAAGGGACACAAAACTACAAATATAGATACTTTGGCACCACTAGAGGAGCAGGACAGGACACAAGGCTCAAGAGGAGTAGGAGGAGGAGGAGGAAGAGGGAAGGAGGCGACAGAGAAAGATGTAGTAGTAAAGTGAAGGTAAACTAAGAGTGATGGGGATGGAAGGAGGAAAATAAGAGTGCATGTGAGTGTGAAGGTTGAGTGGCAGAGACTGAGGATATATGTGTGTGTGTGTGTGTGTGTGTGTGTGTGTGTGTGTGTGTGTGTGTGTGTGTGTGTGTGTGTGTGTGTGTGTGTGTGTGTGTGTGTGTGTATGTGTATGTTTGTGTGTGTGTGTGTGTGTGTGTGTGTGTGTGTATGTGTAAGGGTATGTTAAGAGATAAAAGGAGGTGGGATAGTAAGCTTATGTGGGTTAAGAAAGAGTTAACATAATGTAAGGATTTTAAGCTAGTAGATATATTAGTGTAGGTATATCAGTACAAGGGTAACTTAGGTAATGTAGCAGGAATGTATCTTAAGACTATTAATATTCTATCATAAATATTACAATCTACATAAGGATGATGATGGGTTTAGGCTGCGCTTGATTCTCACCCTTATGATCATTAATTAGTTACAATGATGATACGGTAATGAAGATGACAGACAGTAATGATGATAATTAATGATAACAGTCTAACGATAATTGAAAAGCAGGAAAAAGGGAAAATGGAAATAAGTATTAAGATGATGTCTGGTCTTACGCAACGGTAATGACATCCATTAAAACTTCTATAATTCTGAAAACATCTGCTAAAAGTGACAAATTTGATCAAAGTTTTCCATTACACACACACCCACACACCCACCTACCCACACACTCATACCCCCCCCCCCGCCCACACACACACACACACACACACACACCGACACACACACACACACACACACACACACACACACACACACACACACACACACACACACACACACACACACACACACACACACACACACACACACACACACACACACAACCATCTATGCACCTCCTATAATGAGCAGCAGCGGAGTGGCAGTGCAGATGGGAAAGAGGAAGGAGGAAAGGAGAGGAAAGAGGTGAGGGAAAAGTCCATCCTGAAGCTTGTCATGTCTTGAGGATCGCACAAAAGAAGCAAGAATGTGAGCAAAATTTAAAAACTCAAACATGAATCTCGCTTGGGTGGTGGAGGGACTCGTCACCTATACGACCTCTCTCTATTTTTTTTCTCTCATTCAAATTCATCAGCGTTATCAGCGTGCGTCAGTCACAACAGCTGCATCATAAATATGAGGCGATCATTAATCATACCTTCTACAGGCAGGTGTCGCCTGGATGCCGTGCCCGCCTCGGGATTCTCTCATTAATGAACTCTTCCTCCCATCTATCTCACCAATATTCTTCCCTCATTCCTCTGACTAGTCTACTTCCTTCATTCTTCTATCAATCTTGTGTTTCAATGTCTTATTCATCCATAGTATCTTCAAGCGGCCTTATTTTGCCTCGCTCCTATATTTACATAGTCTCCTTTCCCTGCTTTTATTATCTTTGTTCTATCCTTTTCACTCTCCATTCTTTATTCTCCCTTCATCCCCCGACTTTTCTTTCACCTCCGTTTCTTTCTTTCATATATCTTACCATCTCTTCCATCGTTCCTTCCTATCCTCAGTTCTTCTTATATATCTTCACCTTAGTCTCTTTCCTTTCCTCCTCCTTCTGTTGCTATCCTTCCTCGCTCCTTCATTATATACGGAAAAGTTACCTTGTCATAACTCCATTATTCTCACCCACCATTTTCTTTGTGTTCTTTCTTTTCTCTACTTCTTTTCGTTCTCACACCCTTTCCCCTTATCTTTATTTTCCTTCACACATATATACACACACACACACTCCTTGTTTCACCTCGCTTCCTTCCCTTCCTCTCTCCATTCATCTCCATATTCCTCTCATCATCCTGCTCTTCATATTCCTAAGTCTCTCCCTAATTGGTGTTTCTAAGGATCCAACATTTTCTTCATAATCTGCTTTAATACATCTACATTTATATATTTATTTTCATTTTTCACACTTTATTTCCTTATTTTGTGTTAGTTTTTTTTGTTATCTTCTATTCTATTACCATTTTTTTTTGTCATAAATGTTTCTGTGATTCTGGGAGACGTGAAATTAATATTAAATGTTGTATTACTGTTTTTATCTTTTTTTATTGCGTCTATGCAAGAGAACGAGTGAGAGAAAAAATAATAATAATATCCACCTCTGTCACCAGGTGAATCAATCGCTGCCTTAATCCCAGGCCAGGTTAATTACTCCCCTTTATTTATCGCCACCACCATTACCTCCGATCAGTAGAAAGAGCGATGATTCCCCCAACTTTCCCGTCCCTCTGATGGATGCACCCGCAAAGAAAGTTATAAAACGTAATTGATGGTGATGGTGGTGGTGGTAGTGGTGGTGATGGTGGTGGTGGTGGTGGTGGTGGTGGTGGTGGTGGTGGAGGGTGAGGATGAGGAGAAAGAAAAGAATAGAAAAGAAAGAAAGAAAGAAGAAACTATTAGTATTGTTAGTAGCAGGGATCAAGTAACGAAGAAAGGAGAGAGAGAGAGAGAGAGAGAGAGAGAGAGAGAGAGAGAGAGAGAGAGAGAGAGAGAGAGAGAGAGAGAGAGAGAGAGAGAGAGAGAGAGAGAGAGAGAGAGAGAGAGAGAGAGAGAGAGAGAGAGAGAGAGAGCGTGAAAAAAAAAAAAGCCAAGGAAGGAACGAAAAAGTGCAGGGGTAAGGGGAGTTAGATGAGCAGCTGGCTGGAAGAAACGAGAGAGTCAAGACAAGGAAGTAAGAAGGAAGCAAGGGAGGCAACAAGTAAATAAAGAAGAGGGAGAGAGAGAGAGAGGGAAGTCTTGGAGGAGGGAGACAAGCAGGAGGAGAGGAAGGTAGAGGCAGCAAGGAGGAGGAAAGCGAGATGCAAGGGAGGGCAAGAGGAGAGGAGGAAAGGAGGCACGTTGATGGATAGCATTTGAAGGGTGTAGAAGAGTGAAATTAAAGAGAGAGAGAGAGAGAGAGAGAGAGAGAGAGAGAGAGAGAGAGAGAGAGAGAGAGAGAGAGAGAGAGAGAGAGAGAGAGAGAGAGAGGTAGAAAAAAAATAAAAGAGGGGGGGAAGGGTTCTGTGTACACATCAGGGAGGAGGGAGAGTCGGAGGAGGGAGGAGGAAAACACGGCGACAGGCAGTGGACAAATGGTGGGCGTGTTTGCCCGAGAGCTCCCGTGGCTGGACATTTCCTTCCTGCCGCTGTGCAATATTCGAGGCATTAATAAACAAGACCATTTTCCAGGCAATGGCATGTATATACCTAGTGCTATTTTTCAAGGGTGTGTGTGTGTGTTTGTGTGTGTGTGTGTGTGTGATGGAATAAATTAAGGTCACCCACAACACCACACCGCCGCCAGTCCTGTTAAGATTAAGACCCCTTGTGGAGGCGCCAAGAATGTCCTCAACCGAGTCACATATGTAGATCTATAGACGTGTGTGTGTCCTGAGGGAGCACCGGTAAAGGGAGAACCGGAGAACCTCAACAAGCTGACAGACGAACGTTGATTCCGTCGTCACAAGGAAACGAGGCTCGTGAATAATGCATCTACGACCTGCAGCAGTAGGGACTAGGGACCACTACCTTCACCCTAGCGAGGTCATGGTTTCTTGCTGTAAGGATGTATCTACTCATGTATATATTTCGTTTATTTATAAGAAAGTGGAGTCTTTCAATATAATAAAGAGAGAGATAGAGAGAGAGATAAAAAAACAGAAGAGAAACAAGAGAAGGAACATGTTATTACTGCTTCACTCTGCGTCAAGCTGTTCGAACGTTAACTCAATACTAATCGAAGCTTAAATTCAGGCTTCCTCCGCAGTTGAGGTTTCTCCCGCCCTGCAGACTTTGTTGTTCTGGGAGTTCATTGCCCTTTCTTTCCCTTCCCTGCTGTCTGACTTACCTCTCCCTCCCACCGTCAGCAGCTACGAGCGTTTGAGGGAAAAGTTAAACAGCATCGTATAAAATTGACTCCATGTTGCAGGAAGGGATTAGATGCGTCACACTGCAGTCTTGTCTTAGCTATCCTATCCTTCCTTCTTCCTGTGATGTCTGTCTGTCTGTATGTCTCTTGCGTTCTCTTAATACCAGGTCAAGATGTTCATATATTCTCTTCTCTTTTTTTTTTTTTTCTCTCTCTTTCTCTATCTATCTATCTATCTATCTATCTATCTATGTACTGACCTTTCTCAACCTTTCCTCCATGTCACCGGAGAAACAATATCCAATCAGACGTGCAAACAAAAAAATAATAAGGTCAGGAACCCAAGTCACTTCTGCAGCTTCCGGAAACGTGTGTGTGTGTGTGTGTGTGTGTGTGTGTGTGTGTGTGTGTGTGTGTGTGTGTGTGTGTCTGTGTGTGTGTGTGTGTGTGTGTGTGTGTGTGTGTGTGTGTGTGTGTGTGTGTGTGTGTGTGTCTGTGTGTGTGTGTGTGTGTGTGTGTGTGTGTGTGTGTGTGTGTGTGTGTGTGTGTGTGTGTGTGTATAGTTGTTAAAAGGATCAAATATCAAAGAAATGGTCTCCTGGGTAACAGAAGACCGATAAAAAGACACGACTTCCTATGTTACGTTAATCCATTTTCTACGTTTGTGTTGTGTTTTTTTTGGAGTGAACTCGAATAGGGTCTTGATGCCAGAAGGAAGAAGGAAGGAAGGTAAAAGAACTATGGTGGTGGTCGGTATGGTATTTCTTTTGTCATTAATCTCATTTTCGTCCATTTTTTGTCATCGGGTCGGGAATGTAGGGCTTCCAACATGCCTTCTACGCCTTAGTTACTTTCTGTTTGGATTTGTTTTTCTTTTTTTCTATTGTACACACTATAGTTTCCGTTAAGCCTTGCCCGCTCCATCTCAAGTTAGGGTGACAGGATCGAGACGGTGCATCAGAGGCAATTTCCCGGTCGAGTTGATATATGTCAATGTTATTTCCCATCCCGCATATCACTCCCGCTTGTCCACTTCCTCGAGACAAAACCCAGAACCTCAAAATAACCAACCTTCCTCTCCTCTCCTTTTCCTCTCCTCTCTCTCCCTCAATCCCTTCGTTTCTACGGCCATTCTCCCGCCACCCATCAGTTCCCTTCCTTCCTGCCTTTGTTATCCTATTCCTCTTCCCTTTCTTCGTCTCATCCTGTGCCAAGAACGAAACTTAACTTGGATTCTATAGTACGTCTTGAACTTCTCCTTAACGCCTGAGTTCAAAGGTCTTGGAGTTTAGAAGTTACTTCGTCCACCAGATGGCAGGGCAGATGCACACCGACCTGGCATACCATCAGACAAGAACACAAGGACAGAAAACTAAAAGGAATTACAAATACCTAGCAATAAATGCGTGGAAATGACCCAGAAATGAAGGTTATAAATACAATGTGGTTCCTATTACGAGCTTGTCCTCTTAACCTATACTATATATGGGATGCTGCTGCTGTTTCTGCCTCTATGGTCGTCTATTTTGAGGAGACGTGGAGATTATTTCTGAACCAGTTATTGTGTTACACTTCACGCACGAGAGAGAGAGAGAGAGAGAGAGAGAGAGAGAGAGAGAGAGAGAGAGAGAGAGAGAGAGAGAGAGAGAGAGAGAGAGAGAGAGAGAGAGAGAGAGAGAGAGAGAGAGAGAAAAAAAAATATTGGTGTACAGGAAAACTACACTCCCAACACGTTTCGTAGATTCACTGTGTACACCCTCAAAGCCTCAGTTCTCGCTAAATTGGTACACGTTAAAAATAACAAACACAGTGGAAAGGGATAAGAGGAAAAAAACAAAAAGAAAAGTACTGCACAAAGCCATTCCTTCCTTCCTTCCAACGCAGTAATTTTGCAGAGTAATTATCTTAGATTATCCACAACACTCCACTCCCTTCCCACCCCTCCGTCTATCTCTCTTTCTCTATCCCTCTCTCTCCTACCATCCTCATTTGTTTACATCACACACAGACACACACACTAACACACGCACACGCACACACACACACACACACACACACACACACACACACACACACACACACACACACACACACCACACACTGCAGGCAATTAACACAACACCCCCGGTACCTCCTCCTTCCTCTTGACAACTGAGCCATGAACAACGCACCGCCAACCCCTCACCCAACCTACCGCCCTTCCGCTAGTCCTGATTCCGGCCACGCCCCCGGGAGACCAAGCGGACGGCGGCGTGGAGGAGCGGTAGAGGGTGTCTGGTCTAGAAGATTGGTACACGATGAAATATGGTGGGTGGCAGTGCGGCTCGCTGATAAAACTTATTCCCAGGGGCGTAAAGCGTGACAGACGGGTGCTTTATGTCTAGCCCGTGACCTGCTGCCTCCCTGCCTCCCTGCCTCCCTCTCACCCCACACACTGACGACCTAGGAGACCAAGAGCAGGACGAGGACGACGATGAGAGACAGAGAGATAGGAGATGTTAGAGGAATAGAAGAAATGGAAAAGGCAGGAAGACTAGAAGGAGAACGAAGAGGAAGAGGAAGAGAAAGGAAAGGAAGACGAGGAGGAGGAGTTGGAACAAATGAGATAGTGTAAGAAAAACTATGAAAAGCTTCAGTAGGGCAACGTTTGCTTTCTTTTGGTGTAGTAAAGGAGGGAGGAAGCTGAGAAAAGACGTTAGGTGTTGTATATGAAGTGATGGTGAAGATGATGGAGGAGGAGGAGGAGGAGCAGGAGGAGGAGAAGGAGGAGAAGGAGGAGGAGGAGGTGGAGGAGAAGGAGAAGGAGGAGGAGGAGGAGGAGGAGGAGTAGGAGGAGGAGGAAGAGGAGAAGAAAGAAAATGCGAAGTCGATGAAAAAGATTAACTTTCGTCAAGAGCGTAATTTCTCTCTAGTGACGAAGGTTTCATCTCCTGAACGACGAACTTTCAACCCTCGACGCACACACGCACACACACACACACACACACACACACACACACAAACACACACACACACACACACACACACACACACAACCACCTTTCACAGCCCAGCATTACCTCAAAATCCCAGTAGCTTTCCATGTATTCATCTTCATGCTCTCCTTACATTACCTCACCTCCTCTTAAATCCTCTCTTACAACGCCACAATATCCCTCGTATAACACTCCTACATCACCCCCTCTCAGTCCGGTCCTAACGAGGTCTCACCCCGAGATTACCTTCACAAATACGAGCCTACTATTACGCTGCGTCTCCCTGCTTCGCCCTCCGGTGTGGCGCAGTGCAGAGGCGGAGCTGAAGCAGGTAGGGTGAACAGTGGCTTAGGGGAAGGGGTGGTAGATGCTATGCGGATATACTAGGTGGGTGGAGGTGTGTCTGCTAGATGAAAGCTTGCTGTTAAAAAAATAATACGAAGGTTCAGAGCTATTTTTTTGCTGCAGTGGATCGTCCATCAAGGATTTTTTTTATAGAGAATGGGAGAAGAAATGCAAGTTTATCATAGGAACGCCAACAAGGTTCTCGCATTTTTATACCCAAGACAGAGGAAGGGAAAAGCTACGCCATGGATTTTATTTTCTATCTTTTTTTTATTTCGATTGAGGCACGGTTATTGAGCAAGCAAATAACGCCATTATTTTTTGTTAAGAGGAAAACATTTGAGGGAGAACTATAATAAACTACGTATCATCACCCTATACATATCTCTCTCTC
>JAXIVD010009265.1:0-15754 GCA_036785275.1 Cancer borealis | reverse complement strand
CTCCTGCTCCTTATATACATACATACATACATACATACATACATACATACATACATACATACATACATACATACATATACAAACATTGACACACACACACAGTCACGCACACAGTCATGCTCACAATCACGTTCACGGTCACGCACACATACATACGCACACAAACACACACATGCTCTCTTGCCTATCCTTTTCCCTCGCTCCCTCCTTTCCTTCCCTCCCTCCTTCCCACCCTTCTTCCCTCCCTCCCCTATCGATCTTCCATCAGTCACCTAAATAAGTAGGTTCCAAAGGGCGTCTCTTGGCCTGCTCTCGAAAGGTCTAACTGCTGTGGTGTTATCAGCCATTTGTCAGTCAATGGGAAGGGAAGAGCGTCAGGGTGTGTTAAGAAGTGAACGTCTTATCCCCATTAGGTTGAGGAGTGAGAGGGGAGGTAATGGGATGATCAACGTTAGGAGAGTGAAATGTTTATGTTCCTGTACTACTTCCTCCTTAGATACAGTACATAAGGGGGCTGTTGTGGTGAGATTAAGGAGTTGGGAAGGCAGTTTGTTAGTGAAATGGATCCACTGGTTAACTTAACTTCAGGTAACATAAAAGTTGATTACATGAAGAAGAAAAATAACTTCTATTCAAGGTCAAACAGCTCAACCGTGTCTGGGAAGTTGACTACATTAGGTTAAGTTGCCGTCACAGTTTTGATCAGTGAAGGCGTAATTACAGTTGTCAGTGTAAGTTATGAAACACTGTGTTGTAATTTGCGTTTCTCGTTGTGACCACTTTGATTCCCTGTTACGGATTAATCCCTTACCTAACCTAACCTAACCTAACCTAACTTAAGATTGATTTATGGAAGCTAGTTATAGGCCAACGAGGGAATAATTACTTTACACCGGCCGTTCCCTTCTCTTATCTTAATTACCAGATCCTCTAATGAATGCCGACAGTTTACCTTAAATCACACCTGAATTATATACCACCAATAATGAACGCACACACACACGCACGTACACACACACACACACACACACACACACCCACACACCCACACCCACACCCACCCACACCCACACCCACACACACACACACACACCCACACACACACACACACACACACACACACACACAAACACACACACACACACCCACACCCACACCCACACCCACACACACACACACACACACACACACACACACACACACACACACACACACACACAGGTAGGCAGGAAGGTAAGGGCTGCAGGTAAATGAACACAGCTACACTCACCCGGAAGACATAAGCATAATAAACTCGTGTTGCATTGTCGTTGTTCTCAAGATAAGATTCTGATTATCCAAGCTTAACAATGGGACTTCATATTGGAGGTGCAGAAACGTGTTAAAGTTTATATATTCTTCCATTTTCTTCCATTTTCTCTTTCCTTCTAAGGTTTTTTTTTTTTTTCCCACATCACTCTCTCTTGCCTTTTTCATTAGCTCCCTTCCTTCCTTCCTTTGAATTTTCCTTTCATGTCTTCTTTCCGTTTCATATCTCCCCTATCTCTCTCTCTCTCTCTTCTTTCTTTTTTTTCTCTCTCTCTCTTTTTTTTTCTTTTCCTTTCCTAAACAAGAGGTAGCTTTAGAATGTCATTGTTTATTTATGAGGTTTCCTTCCTATTGTTAACTGGGGTTCGTTCTTTCCCTTTTCCCTTCAGCTTTTCCCCTCCAGTTCAAGTCTTAATTCTCCTCATTAAAAGGACTTACCACCAATCACGTGGCCCATAAATCTTCCTTTCCTTCCCTCTCCGTGCCATAGACTCCCTGTACCACTTCCCTTATGTGACTTCCCCTTACATTTCCCTTCCCCTTTCTAGTGACCCCAAATCCCTTTAAACACAGTGTTCCTGGTTCCTCTCCCTTTGCCTCGCCCACCTGCTGGTCTCTCCCTCCGTCCTTCGCTCCATTACACACCTTAATGTCTGTAGCCTCTCCCCAGGTGTGCTCTGCTAATTAGCCTGGCTACCTGAGAGAACATTTTTTTGAGATTTAATTACGGTTCTTTTACCCCAAGATACGAATGACATTCTTTTAATGTTAGAATGCTTTTAAAAATTATTTTTAACCTGGATTATTATCTCGTTATGGTTTTGTTTAGATATGTACGTGTGCTCACGTACACATGTAGACACACATACATATAATTCTTTCCGTTTCTTTGTCTGTATGTCTGTTTTTCTCTTGGTGTGTGTGTGTGTGTGTGTGTGTGTGTGTGTGTGTGTGTGTGTGTGTGTGTGTGTGTGTGTGTGTGTGTGTGTGTGTGTGTGTGTGTGTGTGTGTGTGTGTGTGTGTGTGTGTGTGTGTGTGTGTGTGTATGTGTGTGTGTGTGTGTGTGTGTGTGTGTGTGTGTGTGTGTGTGTGTGTGTGTGTGTGTGTGTGTGTGTGTGTGTATGTGCGTGCGTGTGCGTGTGTGACTCTCCACTTGTTTAATGGTTCACCCTTTCCTTGCTCCTACATTTTCTCATTGATTTCTCCTTCCTCCCTCCCTACCATCCATCCATTCATCCTTCATTCCTTTCTTCTTCCTCCTCTTTCTCATCACTTTCGGTGCCAAATTTCCCTCATTTATTTCTTGTCATGCGTCGTTACTCATCAATCTATCTCACTTTTTTTTGTAAACTTGTCTTGACTTCTATTTTTGTTTTTGTTTTACTACGTCTGATCTCATGCTCCTCTCTCACTCTCTTTTTTTTTATCTCTCTTTCTCTCTCTTTCTCTCTCTCTATAGGTGATCTTTCGCTATTTTCAAAGGTTTCAGCAACTGGACGGAAATTCAGCCTCCAGAAGGAAACCGGAAATTCAGGTTGGCCACTGCGGGCTCGAAAGTTTCCCTGACATGCAAGAATTAATGGTCGAAATGGAGATGAAGGGGAAGTAAATGGGTGGGAAGCTCTCTGGTTTATGCACTTTTTGATTTAGCGGCATGATACGTTAGAGAGAGAGAGAGAGAGAGAGAGAGAGAGAGAGAGAGAGAGAGAGAGAGAGAGAGAGAGAGAGAGAGAGAGAGAGAGAGAGAGAGAGAGAGAAGAGAGAGAAGAGAGAAGAGAGATACAGAGACAAACAGAAATAACACCAGACAGGGCTAGAAAAAAAAGAACACAGAAATTCAGAGACAGACAGAAACAATCCCAGATAAAAGAAGCTGGAAATTCTCTTCATAAATCCTTTCATTGATTCATGTGTTCAGGTGAAGAGGTAAAGGAAGGAAGGGAGAAGAGAAGAGCGAGGACCATTCATTACCTTATTCCACTTTCCATCTATTTTTACTGTCGGGAAACTTTCTTTGTGCTTCTAATACATATAATCTTGTGGGTTGGGGGCGATCCATACATATATCTGGATAACGTTGAATATAAATGTCTCTCCTGAATATATATTGCATCTCTCTCTCGCTCTCTCTCTTTCCCTCTCTCTCTCTCTCTCATAACACTTTCCGCATCGCTAAATCTGCTTTGCTTTCAGTTCACTACAATAACCTGACCTTCTCTACTAACTTCTCGAGGTACACGCCCCCTCGATACCAGACTGGACAAGGGTGGGCTCGAGGGTCACTTGGCCAAGAGGAAAACAATACTGAGAGGCTCTTGACGCCACAAACCTCAAGAGAGCATTGTGTAGGCACGGACGATGAGGAGTAAGACGCAGACTAGTAGAAGGAGGAGTAGTAGTAGGACAGGGTAGGAAGAGAAGGAAGAGGAAGGTGTATATGCATGTAGACTGTGCAAGGGAGAGGTGAGGTAT
Organism: Cancer borealis; assembly: GCA_036785275.1. Taxonomy (NCBI): domain Eukaryota; kingdom Metazoa; phylum Arthropoda; class Malacostraca; order Decapoda; family Cancridae; genus Cancer; species Cancer borealis. Next base: position 11,974 of record JAXIVD010009265.1, on the reverse strand, counting down.
CGTCCTAGAGTTAGAATTGAGGGAAGTGAAGGAAGATAAAGCAATATCGAGAAAGGAACGTAGAGAAGAGGAATTGAAATGAAGGAAAGGAAGGTACAGAGGGCTAGTGAAAAGTGGATAAAAAGAAATTGTAAGATTAAATGTGGTCAAAAAAAAGTTTAAAAGAGGTGAGGAAAAAAGAAGAAACACGATGAATTATAAAATAGAATTGGACTAGTGACTTGGGAGGAGATTGAAAGATATCTCGAGGTTCAAATTGAAGTCGTATATCTGTGCTACTGTATTGATGACATGAAGTGGAATATTCGACTTTTCTGGATCTTCTGTTTATGAGCCATTATTTGTGTGTGTGTGGGTTCTATTATTCTCTAATTTACTGTTCTCCCATTATCTTTCTTTTCCTTTTTTTTTCTCTTTCAATTTTTTCTCTTACCTTTCTCAGTCTCTCTAGTTTGATGTACGTTTTTCACATACCTGTTGGAAGAAAGGATAGATGTTAGTTTTTACACATAATTAATAATAACACACACACACAACACACACACACACACACACACACACACACACACACACACACACACACACACACACACACACACACACACACACACACACACACACACACACACACACACACACACACACACACACACACACACACACACACACACACACACACACACACACACACACACACACACACACACACACACACACACACACACACACACACACACACACACACACACACACACACACACACACACACACACACACACACACACACACACACACACACACACACACACACACACACACACACACACACACACACACACACACACACACACACACACACACACACACACACTGATACAAAGACTATGAATAATCGAGTCTGCAAACACACACACGGACGGCGGCAATTTGTGGCTCCGGCGGCTAATCCAAACGAGATGGTTACGAAAAATACCGACTAGAAATATTAGAAGGTTCGTCGGGAGAGCCTTAAATAGTTAAAGTATTGTGTTATGAATACGGGAAGAAATGACGTATGCTTCTAACCTTTAATGATAGTAATAACAATGATAATGATAACTGTAACAATAATAATAATGATAATAATAGTAAAATGTATAATGCTTCATAAAATTATGCAACAAAAACAAGACACATGAATAGGTCACGAGGATTGTAGACTTAATATTTTAGTAACACTTTATTTTAACAGTGTGTAACTAGAATATTAAGTCTACAATTCTTGCAGAACATGACCCAAAATTAACTTGACAAAGTATCCCAAGTTAACAGACCTTGCACGCCGCCTCGACACCCACTAATTGTGTTACCTGCGTGTTTCCTTAATGACTCTAGCGCATCACACACACGCACACACGCACGCACACACGCATTTACATACTTAGAAACATATATTATTCAAATTAGAATGTTTATGAAAAAATAAAATTAATGTGTAAGACATTTTGAGGTTCTATTGTAATTATTATCAGAAAATTATATGCATACTGTGAAGTGCGTGAGTTTCAGTTCATCATTATCATTATCATCATCATCATCTTCATCTTCATCTTCATCTTCATCTTCCTCACTTTCGACTACTACTACTACTACTACTACTACGCCTACAATTTTTTTTTTGTCTGATCTAGGAAAAGCGAAATAGAAACTTTGCCTTTCTCTATTTTCTTTTGTTTTCAGGCAAGACGGAATTTACAAGTAAGAACGAAGTATTTGTGTCTTGGTGTGGCCTGAAGGGATGTGGGGGAGGAGAGAAAAGAGAGAGAGAGAGAGAGAGAGAGAGAGAGAGAGAGAGAGAGAGAGAGAGAGAGAGAGAGAGAGAGAGAGAGAGAGAGAGAGAGAGAGAGAGAGAGAGAGAGAGAGAGAGAGAGAGAGAGAGAGAGAGAGAGAGAGAGAGAGAGAGAGAGAGAGAGAGAGAGAGAGAGAGAGAAAAAAAAATAAAATAAAAGAGAAAGAGAGAGAAAAAAAGAGAAAGAGAGAGTTGGGTAATGAAAATATGGATGAAGTTTAAAATTTTCGTAATTATTTCATTTAATTCAGCCACGTATGGAATGGAATTAAGGGAACTACGCACGTAAAAGTCTTCATCAGATTATATTACTTCAAGATTTTTTTTCCTCTTTCCACAAGTTAAAGTGCTTGGCGGCCTTACTTAAGATTGCTCGAATTCACGTTGTCAGGTAATACTTCAACAACAACGCTAAATAATAATAATAATAATAATAATAATAATAATAATAATAATAATAATAATAATAATAATAATAATAATAATAATAATAACAACAACATCGCATTTGCTACATTATTAGTAAGTAATTATTTTCAGTAATGATTTAGAACTCATTTGAGAATTCCATCATGACTACGTATAATCCTATATGGCGAACACACGCATGAAAAATAAGTATAATTGCGTATGATAATTTGATGCAGTATTTCAATGCAACAAGTCATCCTTGCAACATAGTTTTCTTTCAGGATTCGCGGACCATAAAAAAAATTTCTGAATGAATGTTTATGATTGTGGCGAATCGGGTAATTCCCAGGAAAAGGGAGAGTGTGGTGGTTGGCTGTGGTGGCGGACAGTGGGAGTGGGAGTGGGAGAGGAGTGGGAGAGGAGTACTGAGGGCTATTTAGTGGAGTGTAGAGCCTGTGGGCGGTGGGTGGTGGTACAGGCTTGTCTTTAGGTAAGTAGGTGTATGTATATAGGAAGGGTAGGTAAGTTAAACAGTCGTGGGAGGAACATAAGACTACCACTGAAATAATCTTAGTGGAATTAGTAAGCAGGTAGGTTATGGCGACGTGGGAAAGGGTGTGGTAGGAGGCAAGGCGTAGGTTAGGAACAGTGGCAGGAGGAGAAAGTGAGTTGGTCGTATTGTGGGAGAGAATACAAAGTTAGTGGATATTAGTAGAAGGTAATATGTGTAGGTGGGAGTGGAAGAGGATGGTGAGGGAATTGTACGGTGGAAAGTGTGTGTGGGTGTGTGTGTGTGTGTGTGCGTGTGTGTGTGTGTGTGTGTGTGTGTGTGTGTGTGTGTGTGTGTGTGTGTGTGTGTGTGTGTGTGTGTGTGTGTGTGTGTGTGTGTGTGTGTGTGTGTGTGTGTGTGTGTGTGTGTGTGTGTGTGTGTGTGTGTGTGTGTGTGTGTGTGTGTGTGTGTGTGTGTGTGTGTGTGTGTGTGTGTGTGTGTGTGTGTGTGTGTGTGTGTGTGTGTGTGTGTGTGTGTGTGTGTGTGTGTGTGTGTGTGTGTGTGTGTGTGTGTGTGTGTGTGTGTGTTTTGTTTTGTTTTTGTGTATGTGTCTAACTGTCTATCTCGCCTTCCTGTCCGCCTGTCTGTCCGCCTGTCTGGTCGTGTCCTACACATGTGATCGGTTCATTTGGTTCACATGTTGTTATTGAAGCTTCGTGTCATTAATTCATGTTTTGACAAAGTTTACCTTGCTGTTCTTTTTATAGTGACAATAACACATGATTATCACGTTTAGCGAAGCACAAGTATCGTTCGCGTATGAGTATGAAAATCACGGCAAATTAAGGTATTAACACTAAAACTGCACCAGAATTTGCATGAAATTATGAAATGTGAATTGCATATACGTCGAATGAATAAATATTTTGCTAGGAATACCAGTCATTAAGAAGGAATCATATTCAGAATGGAATTGAAACTGCTAATGAAATAATTAAATTATGATAAAAGAAACTAATTAAAAACATGATTGCTTAAGGTATAACTTTCCCATCCTGTGTCCTACCTTCCCACCAACTGCCTGTGCCTTCCCTCACGTGTTTCTACTTTCCTCCTTCACTCGTTTCCTTGCACACCTTCCTCCCTATCACATACTCGTCCTTGTTGTTACTTTATCGTTACCAAGTTCTCGTCAGTAACACTTCTACCCCATTACCTCATTACCTCATTACTCCCTTCCTCCTTCCCCATCAAACACTTCCTTTTCAATATCGCTTGCTACAGAAACTGTTTCCTGCCAGGTGATCGTTCGTTGCTTCATTAGTATTGATTAGAACATATTGGCATCTGGCATTTGAGTAACGGCTAATTAATACATACTGGCACCCTCCAGGCAGGTACATTAGTCGGCCAGGTGAGCGTGTATGGTAGCGAGACAGTGTTATTTCATGTTGACTTTTCGTTGATGTTTCCTGTGAATATTCAATGCAAGAAATTGATGTTTATAATGATTTTTATGGCAAGTTTTGTTGTTGTCTTACGATACATGATGGAAATAATTGTCACTAGCATGGTATATTAACACTTGCTCTAGTGATAAGGTTAGAACATTTGTTTGATTAGTTTAGAAAGAAATGTCAAGTCTTTCAAGCGCAAACTTCTCTCGTAATTATTGTTATCAGAGTAAAATGATCTTCAATAATGTTCTTTTACTCAGATCGCTGCACTGGTATTTCCTCCATCACATTGCAGAAAAAAGAAATTTCCACTTCAATTTATTTTCATGATTTAATTGTAAATGATTGTGATTTATTTTTATTTTTTCGAGACTTAAAAATACTTGCTATAGACAATCTTCCTAATGGTATTTTCTTTCCTGTTCCTGTACTTGACCTCGAGGAAGCACATACCCGCGACTCTGATCCTGATTCCCTTTAAAGAGGTGTGTTCCTTGCACACACGGCGTGGTCAAGCTTTCCTCTGTAAACATTCACCTCTCCTGTGCCTTGGAAATACAGTTACAACACATTATTTCTGTCACAAACATTAGTGAAAACTCTAATCCTTAAAAATGCAATCTCATAAGTGCAATTTTCTTCATTATCCAAATTTCCTTCCACTTATGGACTGCATTTCTCAAGTTTAACAAGGTCCATGTTTATTATTATTTTATTAAACATGATAAAGAATAATCATTCATCACCTTTTAAGTGAGTGCTTTCTGTCGTTAATAGTCAGTTGTATTGTTGCTTCTAGTGCTATTATTTATTTATTAATGAATACTGTTTGTTTTCTGTACTTCTTAACTGCACGGCCTTCCCTTATAGTGTAATCTGCTGCACACACATACACACACATACACATACACACACACAAAGGAAGCTTGACTCGTTCCCATCTGTATTATATTGATCTCACTAATGCAAAAGTGAACCTGTCTTTATGCTTCTTCTTTCTTTTCGTAGATAAACTCTCTAACACTGTTTTTCTTTCTTTCGAATCGGATTTCTTAAGAGGAGTTTGAAGACACTTTTGGGGCTAAATTACGCTGACCCAGTTTGGAATTCTCCTTCTGGCTACTTGATGGGCAGCGGCTGTTTGCGTTATTTTTCTTGTTGTTGTTATTATTGTGTGCGTGCGTGTACGTGTGTGTGTGTGTGTGTGTGATACATACGTTAGCAGGTAATGAAATAAGCGCAAATTAAGGGATGGAGGGAACGAAATATGAAGAGGTGGAGGAGGAGGAGGAGGAGAAGGAGGAAGAAGAGTAGGAGGAAAAAGACGATGACTAGGAAGAGGAGAGGAAGAAGTGAAGAAGTGAAAGAGGAGAAAACGTGAGTTGGGATTTAAATTAGGAGAAGACGACTGGAGGAGAAAAGATGGAGGCAAAAAATCGTCACCGCCTCAACCAAAGAAAAAAGAAGAAAAAAAAAAAGAAAGACCAAAAATTTACTTCGCACCCAGAATTGCAAAAGAAAAAAGACGAAGATAAGGAGGCAAGACGAAGACTGAAAAAAAAAAAAAATAGAACGTAAATATTAAAAAAACGAGATGAAAAACATATATAAAATTTAACACGAAGCTGATAATAATGAAGGAAAATTATTCATACATATTATACCTACAATAAAAGATGAAAAAGATGTGAACGTAAAGGAAATATAAAATAAAAATAGACAAGGAGAAAAAATATGTAGTACAAAGGAATTAAATAACAAATGATGGGTAGAAAAAAATGGAAGCTGAGAAGAAGAAACTTGAATGAAGGAGAGGGTGATTTTGGGGAAGGAAAATTAGGACCCACAACGAAGACAAAGACGAGGAGGAAGATAGAAAAGAGAAAGAGGAAAGAGGAAGAGGAAGAAGAGTAGAAAAAAGATGAGGAGAAACAGAAGAAAGGGAATAGGACTTGAGGAAAGCAGGAATGAGGTGGTAATGGTGGTGGTGGTGGTGGTGGTGGTGGTGGTGGTGGTGGTGGTGGTGGTGGTGGTGGTGGTGGTGGTGGTGGTGGTGGTGGTGGTGGTGGTGGTGGTGGTGGTGGTGGTGATGATGGTTGCCCAGTTTGTCTTATGTTAAAATTCCTTAAATTCACTTATAAATATCATATCAAGGTGCATTATCATTAAGAAATATACAATGACTTTCAAATTATGACCTTAACTACCAAATTGAGTACTATGTAATTAATCTTTGCATGACATGGTTACCAGTGTTTACTTATATCCTTAATTTCTAGCTTTATCCCACTGTTCACTCTGGTCCAGTTTACTTTCCAATAGTATCAGCTTTGTATATTTCCTCTTCCTCCTTCTCCTCGCACTGCCATTTCTGTTGATTTCCTTAACGATATATGTATTATTTTTCCTTTTTATATTTCCCTCTAAGGCCGCCACCCCAGCCATTATAATGCTCAGCCACGCCCCCAGTAGTCCTCTAAGGCTCCCAGCACCGCCAATACCCTCACTCACTTCCCAATACGACAGAAAATACGACAATAGTTACTAGGGAACAAAATAACTCGCGATAATAATACAAAATTGCTTTTAACTGCGGGTGCAATAAAATTTTTTTGTTTTCTTCTTATTTTTTACCAATCAAATTACAAACAAAACTATTACAATAATCGTCCTTCCCCTCCCCCCTACACACACAGACACAGACACAGACACACATACACACACACACACACACACACACACACACACACACACACACACACACACACGCACGCACACACGCACACACGCACACACACACGCACACACACACACACACACACACACACACACACACACACACACACACACACACACACACACACTACTCGATCTCCCAACAGGATGAAGGCAAGACGTGTAAAGGAAACCAATAGTTATGTTCTAGTTGAAATACTTTGTGGGAGCGATGCGGCATTAAAACCTTGACTCTTTTATATGATACGTGGTTCCTTCGATGCCATGGAAGTGTTCATTAGAGGAAGAATAACGATAGATAGACCACTCTACTAAAGAATCATTACATCCTATTAAATATTACTTTATTCCTTGCCCGACTAGTAGAGGAAAGGTTGATGGGATTCTAGATTATCGTAAGGTCAGTTGTTTGCTTCTGAAAGGGTTTTAATGCCAGCCAGATTGGGTGTAAGGGTTCGCAGGAAGAAGCATTAATCACTATCATCACTACGCTGCGATGGGTTGGTTAATGTAGGGTCGAGGAGTGGGTGAGGCGTCCTATAGGAATTAAGGTCACATTGAAGGGTGAGGATCAAGTTTATCTGGTGAAAATTTTGTCTTTTTACTTAATCCTATAAATTTTTTTTATCATTGTTCCTTTTCAACCGATAGCTATCGTCCCACCAGACACTCCTTTTCCAATCCACTGGTCGTACCACATGTACCTTATGGCCTCAAACACGTATTTAAGTGTTAATATACCTCGGTGTGGACTGTAAATTATGATGAGTTTTGTTAGGAAGTGTTTCAGGCAGTGATGAGATACATTAAGCGAGAACGCAGGAAAAACAAAGTGGATTACTGTATTATATTTCCACATTGTCATTAGCTAAACAAAATGAAGTAAGATATAAATGAGAGAACGGTTGCATAAACACACATGTGGTTATATTTGTTGGTGTCGCTTAATTAAGATGCAAGAGTGTTATACATCTGCCGCAAACTTCTTTTTTTTCCACTAAAGCCATAAATATCTATGCTGACACTATTTTGAAACTATCGTGGTGAATTATATGTTAGAGAGAGAGAAAAAAGAGAAAGAGAGATGCTACATTAAAGTGATGTATAGAGAGACAAAGAAAGATGGACATGAGATGGGATGATGAAGGAAGATAAGATAAAGCTGCCAACACACCAGCACCAGTACCAAGGGTGATGAATTAAGGTGTACTAATGAAGCTCCTCGTTAATAGTCGCGCTGGGAATAAAAGTTTCTCTCTTGTAATTCAGAGCTGATGAACGACCTGCACCTTTAACTTTTGTGGACGATAATGCACTTTAGTCTTTCTTAATTGCACATCAGATTGACTACTTACTCGTATGATCATTATTTACGTTTATTTAATTACATTCAAGCTATGCTCTACATTTATCTGGTGTGTATTAAAACGTAAAGTAATTCTATAACCATACAACATCACACACAATACGTTAAGAGTGTGTTGACATCATAGTTTTGGGTGATATGAATATATATTAAATTTACGTTAATAGTAATTCGTCATATCTTCCTCTGGGTACAAAGCCTCGAGTTAACAAGTAAATGGAAGGCAATTTTTAATCCACTAAATATGTAGAAGTAGAAGAAAGGCAATTTTTAATCCACTATATATGTAAAAGTGAGCATCAAATCCTTGTTGTACCCAGAGAACCACTGCTTCCCCACTCTATTGGAAACTTGTCTTTACTCGCTACTCAAATCTTTGTATGAAGGAAACAAAAATATTTTGCTTGTCAGTTTCGGCGGAGGACATGCCCTTCCCATGTTTTCTTGGACTATTATTTTATGACCAAGATTTTAAGGATTCTCTCTCTCTCTGTCTCTGTCTTTGTCTCTCTCTCTCTCTCTCTCTCTCTCTCTCTCTCTCTCTCTCTCTCTCTCTCTCTCTCTCTCTCTCTCTCTCTCTCTCTCTCTCTCTCTCTCTCTCTCTCTCTCTCTCTCTCTCTCTCTCTCTCTCTCTCTCTCTCTCTCTCTCTCTCTCTCTCTCTCTCTCTCTCTCTCTCTCTCTCTCTCTCTCTCTCTCTCATTTCATTTCTTTCTTTCTTCCTTGTGTTTCCTTCCCGCAGCAGTAAGAAAATAATAACTGTGAATTTGGTGACGGTGATAGTTTCTATTTTTTTCATTGTTGTATATGAATATGGATTAGAATTACAAAGGATAAGCATTTCATTACATCACGCCCACGTCATGGCCTCCAGTACCCCGACTCTACCTTAATGGGATAAAACCACTAGATAATTAGAGTATTCGCATGTTAATTAAGTGCTTTCCGGTTAATCTAACATCATCTAACCTAACCTAACCTAACCTAACCCAACCAACCAAGTTTTATTGATGCAAAATAATAACACAATATTCCTACAATGTTTTTCTTTCTTCAGGTAGTATATTATAGAGCAGTTATGTATCTTATTTATACTCGCTTCTTGTTTCTTTTTAAGTATTCTTTATATAAAATTCCTGTGTTACCGGCAAGCAAGCAAGTCATCAGTGTATGAAAACCTATATAAAGGTACCTGCAAATATCTAGGCCTTCCGGACACCACTTAGCAGCCGGATGTTCTGATTTCGTGTCGTGAATGTAAAATGTGCTTGTTTATGCCTGAGGGAGCGGAAATGAGGGAGAAAAAAAGAGAGAAACGTGTGTGTGGGGGAAGGGGTGTGTGTGTATGTGTGTATGTGTGCGTGCGTGTGTACCGTGTAGGTTTCTATGATATATCTGGTAATTTTTTCGTTTTATATACAGTTTACATTGGCTTTAGACTTGCCAGCAATTACTTTCATGTCATCTTTAAAGACTTACTACAATCTACTGCCACAACCCTCTCTCCTTCCCACCCACCCACACACACACACACACACACACACACACACACACACACACACACACACACACACACACACACACACACACACACACACACAACACACACACACACACACACACACACACACACACACACACACACACACACACACACACACACACACACACACACACACACACACACACACACACACACACACACACACACACACACACACACACACACACACACACACACACACACACACACACACACACACACACAACACACACACACACACACACACACACACACACACACACACACACACACACACACACACACACACACACACACACACACACACACACACACACACACACACACACACACACACACACACACACACACACACACACACACACACCACACACACACACACACACACACACACACACACACACACACACACACACACACACACACACACACACACACACACACACACACACACACACACACACACACACACACACACACACACACACACACACACACACACACACACACACACACACACACACACACACACACACACACACACACACACACACACACACACACACACACACACACACACACACACACACACACACACACACACACACACACACACACACACACACACACACACACACACACACACACACACACACACACACACACACACACACACACACACACACACACACACACACACACACACACACACACACACACACACACACACACACACACACACACACACACACACACACACACACACACACACACACACACACACACACACACACACACACACACACACACACACACAGACAGACAGACAGAGAGAGAGAGAGAGAGAGAGAGAGAGAGAGAGAGAGAGAGAGAGAGAGAGAGAGAGAGAGAGAGAGAGAGAGAGAGAGAGAGAGAGAGATACAGACAGACAGACAGACAGACAGACACACACACACACTCTTGCCTTATTCCTGAGATGTTTGTATTAACGTGGAAATTTGGTGATTATAATGAGTTTGTCCAAAATTTTTGCATCTTGTCAGTGTTTGTAAAGGGAGAGATTTTGTTTTTTACTTATATTCATTTATCTTCACTAATTAAGTATTTCACATTAAAGAAAGTTACCTCTTGTCCTAGTATCGTCTTGTTATATAGCTTTACGAATATACTCAGAATGAATGAGAAATTTTGGTATGTTTATCCTTCCTTTATATATAGTAACTTTCAATCTTGCTAAAAGTTTTGCTGCAGTATTTTTTTCTTAACGCGTAAAAACACTTAATTTTATCTCGGGAACTAAGCTTGTGTGTGCGCGCGCGTGTGTGTGTGCGTGTGTGCGTGTATGTGTGTGCGTGTGTGTGGGTGTCCGCATATTCTTCATCAGGTGTTCAATTCATTTTTAGGGTTCGGTAGACTTTTTTCTTCCCATCGTTGAGGTTTCATGTCTTTGGTCAGTTTTCCTTGTTGGTTGTAAGGTGGAGGACAAAGAAAGGCTGGGTGATGGTGGTGTTTGTAAAGGTTCCAAATTAGGATGAGCCAGAATGTGAAAGAAACACCTTGTAGGAAGCACTAGGCGAAGATGAGATGAGAGAGCATAGAAAAAAAGGAAAAGAAAAAGGAGAAGGATGACCATGACAAGAAGAAGAAGAGGAAGAATAGATAAAATAAGACAAAGAAGACGAATAAGAATAAGTGATAAAAAGAAGAAAAAAAAAGGAAAAACTAGAAAAACTTGAACAAAAAGAACATGCATATGCAAAACATGAAGAAAATTAATAACATAAAGAAGAAGAAGGATTGTTTTCATTGCAGTCACACATTCATGCAAGAGGACAACCAACATGACATTTATTGCATTTGTCGATACCGTCCTGTTTTTTTTTTTTTTTATTATACATGCCTATTTTTTTTGTTTTGAGAGGAAAAGAAAATATGTTTGTATAAATATATGTGTTTGTCTGTATATATTCGTGAGACATGTGTGAAAATTGAATGTTTAATGTTTTATTTCATAGCCAGAATTTATTTTTTTATTCGTGTCAAAATAATGCTTTTCACTAATCATGTGCACATTGAATTCAACATCTATTATATTTTAATATTATTTTGCTTGTGTGACACCTACACACACACACCTACACACAC
>JAXIVD010009264.1:10000-15758 GCA_036785275.1 Cancer borealis | reverse complement strand
CTTACCTCCTGTTGAGCTGTTCCTTGGATAGCTTGACATATGCGAAGGGCGCCACCTCCCCCCCCCGCCTGGTCATGTCCCCCCAGCCTTGCCTGACCGGAATTCAGCACCGGGGTCAAGCTTCTTCTCTTTTTATTAATTATTTTCTTGTTCCTTCCTTCGTTGTCCTGTATGTGTGGAGGGAAATTGTTGATGTTGTTGTTGTTGTTGTTGTTGTTTTTGTTGTTGTTGTTGTTATCACTACTACTATTACTATTATTAGCATACTACTACTACTACTACTATAATCATTACTACTACTACTATTATAAACATTACTACTACTACTACTACTACTAACCTAATCTAACCACCACTACTATTACTATTACTACTACTACCACCACCACCACCACTACTACTACTACTACTACCACCACCACAACCACTACCAATACCAACACCACAACCACCACCACTACCACCACCACCACCACCACTACAACTACTACTACTACCACTACTACCATCACCACAACCACCACCACCACTACCACTACCAATACCACCACCACTACCACCACCATCACCAATACCAACACCACTACCACCACCACTACCACCACAACCACCACCACCACCACCACTGACCTTATCACCACCACCACCACCACTACCCGTGACCTCGTTTGACCCCACACTATCGTTCCTCTTGCGTTCTTGATCTTGCCGCCCCCTGCCGCTGCTGCCTTCATGCCCAAAAACTCCTCAAGGTCATCGGTGAAGTCCATCTCTGAGGTCAGGTCAAGTAAGGTCAAGTTAGGAGAGAGAGAGAAAAAAAATTAGAGAAAAAACACTATTAGAGAGAGAGAGAGAGAGAGAGAGAGAGAGAGAGAGAGAGAGAGAGAAAGAAAAAAACAATTAGAGAGAGAGAGAAAAAACACAATAGAGAGAGAAAAACACAATTAGAGAGAGAAAAAAACACAATTAGAGAAAAAACACAATTAGAGAGAGAGAGAGAGAGAGAGGGAAAAAACACAATTAGAGAGAGAAAAAACACAATTAGAGAGAGAGAGAGAGAGAGAGGGAAAAAAACACAATTAGAGAGAAAAAACACAATGAGAGAGAGAGAGAGAAAGAGAGAGAGAGAGAGAGAGAGAGAGAGAGAGAGAGAGAGAGAGAGAGAGAGAGAGAGAGAGAGAGAGAGAGAGAGAGAGAGAGAGAGAGAGAGAAAAAATATATATATATATATATATATATATAGTATATATATATATAAAAATTACACAAAAAAAATCTTAAATACGAAAAACAAAAACAAAAATAAATAAATAAATAAATAAATAAATAAACAAAACAAACACTTACTCTCTCCACCTCCGTTTTCTTTGACCATCTTCCCGTTTTCTGTTATAATCAACTTCCCACTTTCCTTATCCACTTGGAAGGCCCCCCCCACCCCCACCCCCCCTCTCCTCCTGGCTGTGCTGCTGCTGCTGCTGCCTCGCTGGACACAATGGCCTGACCTGCTGAGGCGTCCAGGAGGTCAAAGATTTCCTCCTGAGAGAGAGAGAGAGAGAGAGAGAGAGAGAGAGAGAGAGAGAGAGAGAGAGAGAGAGAGAGAGAGAGAGAGAGAGAGAGAGAGAGAGAGAGAGAGAGAGAGCAGGTACATTAATACAACCTTTCATAACAGCAATAATAATAATAATAATTCAATTTTTTTCATTATCATCATTATCATCATCATTATCATCATCCATCATCATTATCTTACATTATCTTCCTTAATATATGTGTTTCCTCTCTTCTTAGTCCTCTTCATCATCCTCTTTCCCTTCCTCCCTTTCCTCCCGTCATCATCGTCATCATCAGAGTCGATCTCAGCTAAAATTTCATCCAAACTAAAGAGAGAGAGAGAGAGAGAGAGAGAGAGAGAGAGAGAGAGAAAGAAAAAAAAGAAAAAACAAAATATATAAATTACTAAAAACAATAACAATAAAAAAATAAATATGAAAACCTCACATTTCCTCCTCTTCTTCCTCCTTCTTCCTCCTCCTCCTCCTCTTCTTACCTAGCAGGGAGGGTACGAGAGGTCATCCCATCCTCCTCCTCCCTCCTCCTCTTCCTCCCCAGTCTTCTTCCTCCTCTCCTCTCTCTCTCTCTGCTTGCGGTTTACCAGCTTGCGAAGATTTCTGATTCGCTTGTGTAAAACAGTCTCCCCCGGTGGTACCAAGTCTGGGGGGGGAGGGGGGGTTAGGGATGATGGGGGGGGGTGACTTTAACTACTACTGCTACTACTACTGCGTGCTACTACTGCTGCTACTCACCTGCTACCGTATCAGCACCAAATTTCCTGATGAATCTGTCCAGAATGTCTCGTGTCTTGAGCCTGTACTTGCGTTGGCAGTCAGGTGTCATGGCTGCCAGTGCCTGCATGATGGGTGCCAGGTGTGGTGCCAGGGTGGTGCCGTCAAACAGTGTGGTGGTGGCCTTCACAAAGGACAGACACGACGCCACAATCTCCCTGGACGCACACAGTAGTTGTACACATGTGTTCTGCACCAGCACCTGCAGCACCTGGGCGTCCACGTGTTCCCTGTACTGGAAGGTGAGTGCCGTGAGTGCCAGCATGGTTGCGGCGGCCAGGGAGGGGGTGCCGGCCAGGCCTGCCAGGAGTAGTTCTAGTGCGCGGTACACGGTGTGGTGCGGTGAACAGCCCTCCACACGCTGCAGCACACCTCCCACCTCCGACAACAACAGGAAGGCTGCCTTGCGTGTGGCCTGGGACATTGCACGCCCACAGCACACCACAGCCTCACCCACCACCTGCTGCACCACACCCATGCCCCCACCACCCTCACCCTCACCCGGCCCCAGGCGCAGCAGCAGCAGGCGCAGGCACCTGAGCCTGGGTGCGCGGGCACTGGGTGCAGCTGATGCCAGCTGGCCCACCAGTGCCTCCCTCAGGCCGTCCAGGCGGTGGTGCACCAGCTGTGCCGCGGCGGGGGTGTGGCCGGCCAGCATGTCCTCCACCAGGCGGTACGCAGCCTTCTGCTGGCCGTGTTCGGGGCTGGCCAGGCTGGGTGCCACATGGTCATACAGGCGTGCCAGGGGCGGCCCGGCCAGGCGTGGCACCAGTGCCCCGGCCAGGTCCAGCAGTGCCCTGCGCCGCAGTGCCGCGGCCTGGCCCTTGGGCTGGGCCTGAGCCTGGGTGTGCCGCTGCAGCACCATGTCCAGCAGGTCCTCGGCCCGGCCCTCCGGCACCACTGCCAGGAAGGCCTTGACCGTGGCCAGGGCCGCCTGCCGCTGCCCGCTGGTCACACCCTCAGTGCCGGGGGCGGTGAGGTACACGTTGAACAGTGCTGGCAGGTAGTTCTTGGCATAGGTGGCCAGCCTGCCTGGGTTGTCCTGGTGTTCTGCCAGCAGCACACGCAGGGCATCCATCACGTCCGGCCGGGTGTCCGGCCTGTGTTTGATGTGGTCACACAGCAGGCGTGCAAAGCTGTCCTGGGCCAAGGCTGCGTCCACGTCCTGTGCACCGCGGCAGAAGGCAGGCAGGGCACCCCACACCTGCTGCTCCACCTGCTGGTATGTCTTGGCCAGCAGGGTGCCGCCCCGGCCCTCACCCTGCAGCCTGGCCACCAGGGTGAAGCAGGTGCCGGCCAGGGGCACCAGCTCACTGATGAACACACCCAGCCCGGCGCCGCGCACAAACCTCCGCAGCAGCGGCAGCGTCCACCACGTGGCCTCGTCCTGGGCGGGGTCACCGGTGGCCTGGGGTGCCACCAGGGCCAGGAGGGGGCGGGGACCCAGGGCCTGCACGGCGGCACCCACGGCACGCTCCAGGGCGGCACGGTGGGGCAGGCGCGGGTTGGCCATGAGCTGACAGAGTGTGTTGAGGCAGGTGTGTGCGGTGGTGGGGTGTGGTGGGCCCAGGGCGGGGAAGGCAGCCTCAAGGCACCTAAACACCTGGTCCCACGCCGGCTGGTACTGCAGTGACAGTGCACCACACACACCACGCAGCACACCTCCACCACACGCACCACCACGCACACCATCACCACACACCAACACACACTCACGCAACAACACCTCCAACGACTCACGCACCTGTGGGGGAGGGGGGGGAGGAGTTATAGTAGTAGTAGTAGTAGTAGTTAAAACACACAAGTTATATTATAGCAGAAAAAAATAAATATTGACACAAAAATAACATTACAATGAAAAAGACACACACACACACACACACACACACACACACACACACACACACACACACCTTGGTCTGCACGGACTGGTGGTCACTTTGCCAATAAGGAACTATAATTTCGGTCCATTTCTGTAGCTGACTCATGCCTTCCTCCTCACTCAGTCTGTGGGGGGAGGGGGGAGGAGGAGGGGGAGGGGGAGGAGGAGGAGGAGGAGGAGGAGGAGGAGGAGGAGGAGGATAACATATAAATAATTAATATAATGTTTGGTTCTGGAAATAAAAAAAATGAGAGAGAGAGAGAGAGAGAGAGAGAGAGAGAGAGAGAGAGAGAGAGAGAGAGAGAGAGAGAGAGAGAGAGAGAGAGAGAGAGAGAGAGAGAGTGTTTCAAATTTGATATATAAATAATATAATATGTACTATTATTATTGAAGCCAGGGTGAAATAGTGTATAATATTCAATTAATAATAAAATTTGCTGTATATTCGTGTTCATCGTGACCCAAAATATCATTGTATAAATTTTCATCACATTCTGAGGTGGTGAAATTTTCGTGAAATTTCCAAGGTGACACCCTTAGAATTTTTTTCAAGAAATAACGTTTTTTGAAATAACTCAAAAAGTATGAAGTTTACGTAAAAAACATATATATTAGTAATTGAAGAGTATGAGACGCCCTTTCTTTTGAGCTATAGTAGAACATAATCAAATTGTTAGTAAAGAAGTAAATTACATATTTGTTTTTTACACAAAATATTAACATTTTCTACAATACTATGAAAACTATGACATATTTTGGAAAACCGATTACACCATTGAATAGAACTCATTAAACTCCATCAATTTGTACCTATACATTATTGTTGTAGGAGTAATAGTTTCATAGTAAAATGACAAAGATGTTTTTTACTTCAATTTTGGGAGACAATTTTGGCCCCAAACTGAACAATGCATTTCCGTGACAGTAATGATAAAATTGAGTCCAGATTCCTTATCAACATCAAGGAAAACACTTTGGTCCTAATTTTCATCACATTCTGAGGTGGAATAATTTTCATGAAATTTCCAAGATGACAAACACCCTTAGATTTTTTGACAGAAATAACATTTTTCAAAATATCTCAAAAAGTATGAGGTTTACATAAAAAACATATATATTACCAATTAAAGAGTATGACACACCCTTTCTTTTGAGCTATAGTAGAACAAAATCGGATTATTAATAAAGAAATAAATTACACATACCTGAACATATTTATAATAGCCACCGTCACCACCGTTATCCACGCAGAGGCAGGCTGGGGGTCATTCTTCCCTGGTACAGCCACCCCCGCCCCCCCTGCCGCCCCCTGAGTGAGTGCGTGAAGGAGTGCAATGTTGGTGGGGGCGGGGAGGACCTCAGGGGGCGGGTGGGCTGAGAAGAGTGCGTGGAAGACTTGTAACGCACTTGTATTAATAAGAGTCCGACCGACTTGCATGATAGAAAGGAGGCACTCACATACAGCCTGAGGGGAGAGTGTGTGTGTGTGTGTGTGTGTGTGTGTGTGTGTGTGTGTGTGTGTGTGTGTGTG
>JAXIVD010009264.1:2500-7500 GCA_036785275.1 Cancer borealis | reverse complement strand
AATTTTTATTTTGGTTAGGTTAGGTTAGGTTAAGTTATATTATGGTTTAGGTTGGCGTAAATAAAGTTATTTTTGTGGTTATATTTGGGATAAATTAGGTTATTTTTTTGGTTAGGTTCGGCTTAGTTATGTTAGGTTATGTTTTGGTTAGGTTAAGTTAAGTTACGTAATCAAATTTTAATCTAATACACCCAAATACAAATAAACAACACACATTTCATATAATTTTTGATCCATTTCGAGTAATTTTCACATTAATTCCCATCATACACACATATATAATAAGATATCCTGATCACTATATAAATTCTTGAAGGCAGTACCAGCCGAGCCTACACAGTACACGGCAGCCCAGGTGAGGCCTAACTAACGCTAAATACAACTACAAAATAACTCAATACAACTAAATACAACCACGGGGAGATGACTGTCAGGCTGAAAATAACGATAAATCACCATAATTATGAGGAAGATTGTTTACAGTCTAGCAAGTCAACCCCGTCAACCCCTAACAATGTGGGGTTTTTGGGTGGAAGACGAAATATAATGATCGGTGCTATATACAGACGCACACACGTACACACATACATGTACACACCTGTAGAGAGATGCAAGGTGTACAGGGAGACACAATACAGGTGATATTACTGATCACTTTCCAACACGACACAAGGTAAACACACGTGGTTGTAAGGTCTTGGTCTCGGTCTTGGGGTGGGACTCAATTTTGATCTTGATTGTCATAGGTGACTTACTTGAAGTTTCCCGTAAGTCAAGTTAAGTTAGGTTTTTGTATCAGCAGCTCCTGTGAGGGGAAAAAAGAAAAAAATATATGTATATTGCTTGTATTCACCTCCCCACACAGTCCCACCAATAACACCATCCATTCCCTTCCAGTTCTTGCAATAACTTCATTCATTTCACGTCCCATTTCTGTTAGAATCACACGCATCATTTCCATTCTGTCACGGTCATACTTTTCACATTCCAGTACCACATGCTCTACCGTCTCATCCTCTCCCATGTCACACATCTGGCACACTTTGCTGCGGGACTCTGACCATCTGTAGTTCCTTGCATACTACACATCCATACACTGTGCCCTTTGCTAGCTCGGAAGAGAAGATCACCACCCAGGCTTCCATCATACCACCTTACATACATTGGGGACTTTTTATCTCTGTACCATTCCAAAGTCTTCTTTCATTCCATCTCAGTCTTCTACTTACTGCCACGCTGACTGGCCTTCCAATCCACTTGTTTACTCTAGCTATCCTCTCAGGTTAATTAACTTTATAAAGGTGTGTGTGTGTGTGTGTGTGTGTGTGTGTGTGTGTGTGTGTGTGTGTGTGTGTGTAGGTGTGTGTGTGTGTGTGTAGGTGGTGAAGGTATAGTATGTGTAATCTAATACTACGCTTGCTGGAATAGGGATAAGAATAAGTTTTTTAATATATACGTGAATCCAAGATCATAGTTTTATACACGACTGTCTTCCCCATAACGAGAAAATTTCATTCACACGAGGAGAGAAGAAAATATAAACAAATGAATAGATGGAAGTTAAAACGTAATCATATTTAATTTTTTTTTGTACAGTTAAACATTTACATTTGCATTGGAAGAAGAATCAAAATAATAAATATATGAAAAAGACGGTGAAAAGTAATGTGTTGAAATTAATAATAGATGCAGAAAACTAGCTCAAAATGTTACCATCAATATACTATTTTTACAACATTTATGGATAAGGAGGAAGAGGAGGAGGAGGAGGAGGAGGAGGAGGAGGAGAAAAAAGAAACAGAACAAGAGAGAGAGAGAGAGAAAGAGAGATAAAACAAACAAAAAACCCCACCATAATCATACATTTTCAACAATAACAATACATTTTCCTAACTTTCTGTACTTGCATGTCAATAAAAATTTGTGTTAAGTAAATCTAGCAGCCAGGGGTGGTAGCAAGGGAGTGAGGTCTGGCGCGTTGATTGGGAGAACACATTGCACAGACCAAGGCCAATCACATAGGCCGGGATCTTGGCGCCAAAACAGACCAGCTGGGCAGGCGAATCTAAAAAGTTGGCGGGAACGTAAAGATGAAATATATAATGCGCAACAAAACACTGAAGAGGAGGAGGAGGAGGAGGAGAAGGAGGAGGAGGAGGAAGAGGAGGAGGAGGAGGAGGAGGAGGAGGAGGAGGAAGAATATATATTTATACACAAATATCTCTTTACAATATTGCAAAATTACGAAAGAAAAAAATTTAATTAATATAGCAATGCACTACTACTACTACTACTACTACTACTACTACTACTACTGGTCTTAATTCTAGCACTGCCACCGATGTTGTAATTCTACTTTCTACTACTACTACTACTACTACTGCTACTGTTGCTGCTGCTACTTCTACTACACACACCTGTACGCATAATTGCTGGTGCATTTATAAAAACTGCCACAGGAGTTAGGATCGCTAGCAAACCCGAGGCCAGAGCAGCTTTCAAACCAGACCAGTGAAGACTCCGTGAGGGTGGAAGAAGGAAAAGAAAAAGGAGGTGGTGGTGGTGGTGTGGTGCGAGGAGTGGAAGGAGGAGGAGGAGGAGTGGAAGGACGAGGATGAGGAGTGAAAGGATGAGGTTTGGGACTGGAAGGAGGAGGAGCGGGAGTGGAAGGAGGAGGAGAAGGAGGAGTGGAAAGAGGAGAAGGAGATTTGGTAGTTGTCTTACTGAAAACTTGCCTGGAAAGTGTAAATAATTAAACTTTACAACTGTCATTATGAATATTTGTTTTAAGACTAATAATTACGCAGTAAAATAAAACCATATCTTTTTTTCCAATACATAACTTTCCTCCTTATTTTCTGAAAGCTTCGTTTTCCTGTGTGTTATAATTATTAAGGCATTAATGCAGTTATTTTTTTTTTTTATCCATTTTGTCTTAAGCAGAAACGTTAATATTAATGAACAAATATGATCTTTCCTTTACGAATAACTACAAGAAATTCACTACAGGCAATGCTAAATAAAAGCTATAAAAGCAATAAAAGTTAATCACAAATCTAATAAACAAAAGCAGATACAAGAAAATA
The DNA here is from genome assembly GCA_036785275.1 of Cancer borealis. Taxonomy (NCBI): domain Eukaryota; kingdom Metazoa; phylum Arthropoda; class Malacostraca; order Decapoda; family Cancridae; genus Cancer; species Cancer borealis. The sequence goes on along the minus strand of JAXIVD010009264.1, from coordinate 4,414 downwards.
AGAAAAAAAAACAGTTTAACCCATCAAAGAAAACTACAACATTAACAAGGCAGACTTAGTTAGAACACCAAACAGTTTAAATAATGCATAACTTTCCCTTACCAGGATTGCCAGGGATAAGACGTCCCTGAGGTCACGCCCTTGACCTCAACAGGCTTGGAGGTGACCGTAGAAGCCTTTGTAGTAGATATATAATCCCAAGGGCAGTGCTGCGTCCCATCAAACCGAACAATACAAGGAGACAAAGTTACACTCCTATCTCCAGACATCCGATTATCAACACCCAATACTCCCTCTGTTTCTACCTTTTCTACGGGTACGGGCGGGGATGTATGGGTAGTGGGGGGTGGTAGGGGTGCAGGGGTGTCGTGTAGAGCGGAGGTGACAGCAGTGAGGAGTGGGTTACGCCCCTCACCGCAGTAATCACCAAAATCGTCCGTGGTGATATCCCAAATCATAATACCAGCTAATCCTCGCTTATTCGCATACTCTGCCTAAGGGATTAACAGGAAGGGAGAGAAATAATAAGAACAGTTATTATATATACAAAAAGAAAGTGTAAACAATAACATAAACAAATAGAGAGGAGAGAGAGAGAGAGAGAGAGAGAGAGAGAGAGAGAGAGAGAGAGAGAGAGAGAGAGAGAGAGAGAGAGAGAGAGAGAGAGAGAGAGAGAGAGAGAGAGAGAGTCTTACTTTTTGCCTCAACGTTTCTTTGTCGTCATAAGCTACCCACTGGTACTCTCTATGCATGTAGGAACCGCCGCTGCCTTTTACGTCTTGCCAACCGCCCTGTGTGTGTGTGTGTGTGTGTGTGTGTGTGTGTGTGTGTGTGTGTGTGTGTGTGTGTGTGTGTGTGTGTGTGTGTGTGTGTGTGTGTGTGTGTGTGTGTGTGTGTTAAGGAGGGAAGGAAGAAAGGAGTGAAGAAAGAAGGAAGAAATATGAGGAATGTGTATTTGTTTGAGTGAGAGAGAGAAAAAAAACCAACCACAATATTAATTAAGAAAAACATTGAAAAAAAAAAAAATACGAAAAAAATAAATGATAGACATAAACACACGATTAAAAAAAAAAATAAATAAATAAATAAATAAATAAAATAAAAAAGTGAAAAAAAAAATAATAAAAAATGAAATATAAACATACACACACACACGATAAATTAAAACAAAACAAAACACACACACATAAACACACACACACACACACACACACACACACACACACACACACACACACATACCTCCCCTCTTCGCCAAACACACTTCATAATAGGACATCTTCCCCTCTGAGGCAAAGTGTGGTCCTGGCCGCCCTAACCCAGAGGCAGGGGCACCAGGGCCGTGTCTCCCCCTCTCAGCAAGGCTCCACGACACGCCGTAGAAGGGAATTCCCATCACAATCTGGATGATGGGAAGTGATGGGGAGGGAGGGGGAGGGAGGGGAAAGGATGGGGAGGGAGGGGGAGGGTTGGGGTGGGTTGGAGTGGGTTGGGAAGGGTTGGGAGAGAGAGAGAGAGAGAGAGAGAGAGAGAGAGAGAGAGAGAGAGAGAGAGAGAGAGAGAGAGAGAGAGAGAGAGAGAGAATTATTATTATTATTATCATTATTATTATCATCATTATTTGTGATTTATATATACTTTTAAATATCTTTCTGCCTTTAAGAAAAATAAATACTTAAAACTAACAATTAACGTAAGTGGTGTGTGTGTGTGTGTGTGTGTGTGTGTGTGTGTGTGTGTGTGTGTGTGTGTGTGTGTGTGTGTGACAGACAGAATTTAGTGATGGGCGCTCGTGAACGAATCGGTTCATAGAGCCGGTTCTTCCAGATGAACGAGAAGAGCCGGATCTTTCTCGAGAGCCGTTAGAGAGCCCATTGAGAGCCGTTTATGCTAAGTTTCCAATTTTTCCACGCA
>JAXIVD010009263.1:0-10000 GCA_036785275.1 Cancer borealis | reverse complement strand
GAGGAGAGAGAAGAGAGAGGGGAATGTGGGTAGTCTAAGATGAGAGATGAGGAGAGAGAGGGAGAGGGGATTGGAGGGGAGAGGAGGGGAGAGGAATGCGGATAGGTCACTGTCCACTCTCGTTAGCTAGCAGACATAGTTTCTTAGTTGCTAGTGATGATGGTTTCCCTGCGTTATTCCCTCATGATTCCGGGGTCAATGAGAGGTTGTGAGGGGATACCAGGTGGCTTGAAGGAGTTAGTGAGTTAGATTGAGTGTGTATGCTGCCATCTGCACTCATTTTTTTTTGTGGGGGGGTGACTGTGTGGGGGTTTGGGGGGAGAAGGTGTGTTTGTATGAGGGGAAGAAATTATGTAAAGGAAATGAGAGAAAATATTACTGGTTTTGTTTGAATAAGGTAAGGGAAAAAAAAAGGGGAAAAATTTAGTGTTGTTTTTTGTGTGTTTATAACGAGGAAAAAAATAAAGAAGGAAATAAGAAAATATAAAAATGAAAAATGCACTGAGGAAAGATAGTAGTTAGAAGGGAAAATTTAAGGGGAAAAAAATGCGTTTTTCCTTCGTGGGGAGTAAATCACATCACCTGGACACTTTTGCTAATTAGTGTCCCAGCGAGTGTGTCAGGTGAGTGTCCAGGTGTGTGTGTGTGTGTGTGTGTGTGTGTGTGTGTGTGTGTGTGTGTGTGTGTGTGTGTGTGTGTGTGTGTGTGTGTGTGTGTGTGTGTGTGTAAATGCGCGCCATCTGTAATGATTCTAAACCCGTTCACCCCCCCTTCCCCTCCTCTCATCCCCATCTTTCTTTCCCTCCCCCAATTCTTCCCTCCCCTCACCACCCTTCCCTCCTTCTCTCCCCTGTCCTTCCTCCCACCCTCTTCTCCCTCACCCTTCCCCCCTCACCCCCAAAACCCTCCCCCCCCCTTGCGTCCTGAATCACGAAGATAAACATCAAATAATCAGCGGTGTTTGAACCTTAAGTTATGGCGGGAGAAGTAGCTCATGAAGGCACACACACACACACACACACACACACACACACACACACACACACACACACACACACACACACACACACACACACACACACACACACCTTCAGGAGAGTCTCTGCAGCTACACCATAAGGAAAGAAGAGGCATTTAGATCACCTCTTGTTACCCTGGAAGCCTATGTTATTAATCGTCATCTATAGAGCATAAAAAATTTTGTAAACTGATTTTTTGTACCGTCTACCGTCCTCCTCCTCCTCCTCCTCCTCCTCCTCCTCCTCCTCCTCCTCCTCCTCCTCCTCCTCCTCCTCCTCCTCCTCCATTACCTCCTTGTTGTTCTCCTTTACTAATCGTCTTTTTCTCCCTCATTTCATTCCTTTATTTCATTTACCTTTTCACACCTGGTCCTTTATTTTTGTTCCTTCCTACAATTACTCTTTCGTGACAGGAGGAAAATATTTACACATCTGGAATACTTGTTTTTTTTCTCTTCTTTTGACACTGATAGAGGTGAGTGAGGTCGTCTGTGGGGAAGGGGGGAAGGGGGAAGGGGGAAGGAGGGGAGAGGACACGACTATACTAGCGTGTCGTGTAGGTTAACTGACTCGTAGTTCCCGGATGTCGCACCGTAACGACTCTACAACGACTGTCATTCCAGCATCCATTAGTGATTTGAGACGACAGCGGTTCAGTGATTCTTGAGGGGCGGAGCGTGTCGTTATGGCTTGTTTGTTGTTACTCTTGTTAGGTGGAGAGATGGAGAAGTGGAGAGGTGGAGAGGTGGAGGGGTGGAGAGGTGGAGAGATGGAGGGGTGGAGAGGTGGAGGGGTGGAGAGGTGGAGAGGTGGAGGGGTGGAGAGATGGGGAAGTGGAGGAACGCTAAGAGGTACACAGGTGGAATGCACTAAATAGAAATCACTAGAATTAGCATCGTTTTCTTTTTTTCTTCTCTCTCTCTTTCTCTTTCTCTCCTCTTGTTACTCAGTTTGAATTCATACACACGTCTCTCTCTCTCTCTCTCTTTCTATCTCTTTCTCTCTCTTGCTCCGTTCCCGCCACGACTTTCATTCACTTTCTCCTTCGCAAAGACTCTTCACTCAACATATGGAATTAAAAACCAAAATCACTTCTTACACGTGAATATAAACACAACCTAACCTACATATACTTAAAGACCAGGAAATTACCTTAACTTACAGTACTCTATAGTTGCGAGAGAGACATAGAAACACATGATACAGATGCGTAAGGGAAACACCTGTGGAATCTGGCAATACAATACCACAAGGGAGAGGTGAAAAGGTGAGGTGTCCTGCGTGTAGCCTTTCCTCCAAGTGGTATGAGAAGGCAAGTGGTGCGGGGAGGTAACGCACAGTGAGGGATGGTATGGTTTGCGTGTTAACTAGACTGGTTGTTCTGGTTGGAAGTGGCAGCGGGGAGTGTTTGGAGTTCCTTAAAGGGTTGAGTAGTGGAGTTAGATCATCATTTGTTAATAAGAATGATGTGCTATTGTGGAGTTGAGGACGGAAGGGATGATGGAGTTTCGCCTTTGATCTGCCTGCCTGCCTGCCTGCCTCCTGTGTGTGTGTGTGTGTGTGTGTGTGTGTGTGTGTGTGTGTGTGTGTGTGTGTGTGTGTGTGTGTGTATACCGCCACGCCCAAGGGAAAGCTCCTGCTGGGGTATGTTAAGCCTCAAGACCATCCTGGATACACACACACACATACACACACACACACATACACACAGACACACACACACACACACACACACACACACACACACACACTCCTTCACCTTCATCACCCCCCCCCAGACACACTCCTGTAGTACAAGCTATGACCTAGGCTCGTCCTCCCTCACCCCCCTTACCCCTCACCCCTCCCTGACCCCCCTTACCCCTCACCCCTCCCTCACCCCCCTTCACCCCCTCACGCCCCCCTCAGACAAGCACAGTCGGCCAGCATATAAGGAAACTTGCCCCTCAAACACCGAAAATACAAAGTGGATGCTGTTCCGCTAACTCCCTTCTCTCTCTCTCTCTCTCTCTCTCTGTCTCTCTGTTTCTCTCTCTCTCTCTCTCTCTCTCTCTCTCTCTCTCTCTCTCTCTCTCTCTCTCTCTCTCTCTCTCTCTCTCTCTCTCTCTCTTTCTCTCAATCTGTTCCGAACCATTCCATCTCCACTCAAATATCTTCTTATAGTCACTCATTCCATTCCATTGCCTTACCATGGACACCCCACCCTTCCCTAGCACCTCTTCCTTACCTCTCTCTCCTCCCTTTCCTCCCTCTTCTCTCTCCCTTTCTCCCTAACACTCTTCCTTATACCTTCCTCTCCTCCCTCCCTTCACCTTTCCTATTACTCTCGGGGCAAAACCTCCCTCCATGTAGTTATTATGCTAATACACAAACGTTACCTCTTTAAAGTGCTATTAGTCTTAACAAATTAGTCGATAGCAAATAACTAGTCTCCACGTGAGGGTCAGAGAGGGATCAGGGAGGAGGGGAGGAAGGAGGGGAAGGAGGGGAAGGAAGGAGGGGAAGGAGCGATAGGTATGAGGAAGTGTCTATTCAACCTACACTTCCCTCTCCCCAAAAACACAAAATATTTACCTCCCCATTCCCCTCCTTACCTCCCCTCACTCCCTCCCTCAAACACACACTCACAGACACACATACTCATACACCGTTATAAGCAATGAGAGTAAGGTTGTCTGCTTGCATGCATACTGGGAAGTCCTCAAAGGCGCCTCACTACCCATCTGATCTCCCAGGTGAGTGAGGGGAAGCCCAGGTGAGGCCAGACAGGTGCAGTAGGTGAAGGTGATCCCACTAAGGTCTCAGGTGAATCAGGACAAAAAAATTTCCTTACGTAGCAAAAACTATTTCATACAATTATTTTCCTTATAAAACTAGACATAAACAGGATATACATAGAAGGAATAAAGGAAAAATAGAGGAACATCTCACTTTACACATTAATAAAGAGGAAATTAATTAATTTTTAGATGTACGTAATATATTTAGTTCTGACTATATGTTAGTTCTACCCCTTTCCTCTCCCCTCCTCTCCTCCTCTCCCCCCAACCCCCCCAACACCCCCCGCTATGCTTGTACTATTAAGGCTTCAAGGTTGTGCGTCTCATGCTTACTTTTATTCTTTTTTTTTTGTGTTGATAAGCTCTGGAACCATTACTAATATCAATGCCAAATAAGAGTCGTGTGTGTGTGTGTGTGTGTGTGTAAGACCCTCAAATCCTTTTCTCTTCCTCCTCCTCTTCCTCCTCCTCGTAAGAATTAATTATGGAGGAGATATAATGATAATAATAAAAGAATAAAAAAAAAAATCTCTTACGACTCAATGAGAGAAAACGACTTTCGCTTACAACCAGATGAAAGAAAATGGGAAACGGATGCCGCAATGGTAAGGCTTTGGATGCTCATAAAACACACACACACACACACACACACACACACACACACACACACACACACACACACACACACACACACACACACACACACACACACATACACACACACACACACACACACACACACACCGCCACACATTCCTAAAATAAACAACACTGGCGTCTCTCTCTCTCTCTCTCTCTCTCTCTCTCTCTCTCTCTCTCTCTCTCTCTCTCTCTCTCTCTCCCTCTCTCTCTCTCTCTCTCTCTCTCTCTCTCTCTCTAATGGCTGTTTAAGCATACCAGTAAAAGAGGTTCGTTTTAGATCAATAGACAGCTAATGTTTCCTTATTGAATTAGTGAACCTGACCTTTTTTTTTCTCTCCCACGTTCAAATATTCTCTAGTAACACTCGCTTTTTTTTTTTTTCTCTCTCTCTTTCTCTCTCTCATTTATAACTTTCTTTACTACACATAAATTATTTTCATATACTTCTTATCTGAAACTTATTATGAAACTTCTAATTTTCATCTACATTTCTGTTTTATTTTGTATCAACTCATATGTGTTTTATTTTCTTACTTGACCGAGTTTTTAGTATTAATTCCACATTATTTTATACCTGAGCATACCTGGAAGAGAGTGAACCAGGATGTGTATAACCAGCTATGTTTTTTTTTTACGTGTCACAGCCTACAGGGATAAGGAGACGGATATGATCACAGTGGCAAGGCGTAACTTAACATATAACAGCTAAAACATACTCCTCTATGACCTTGAAGGAGGAGATTATGTAAAGTTTAGTTATAAAATAAAGTAAAGTAAAGTAGTAAAGTTCTTAGCCACACAAAATTTTTTTAATCAGGTTCAGATGATACCAAGTTGGTGTATAATTTAGTCTCTCATCCCACCTGTCTCTCCTCACTGACCCTGGCTTGACCTATGACCTTACACACCACAACATCTTCATTAGCAAGGCCATAATTACCGGCCGTCCCTTCAATGCCTCGTAGAGTTCTTTTATTAAGTTATTTTTTTCTTTTCTTTTCTTTCTCTCTCTCAATTCGAAGTTCAGAAATTGCTGTAAAGACTGGACTGTTATTCTCTACTTTCTGTCATGCACTGTTTTTTTTCCCGCCAAAATATATCAGTCATGGAATCTGTCATGCAAACAAAAGGTAGAGTAAAGATAAAACGATTTGGAAATGTTGATGAAATATAATAGTTTGTGTCTAATGAAGATGATTTTTTTTTTCTCTCTCTCTCTCGCTATTGATTTATTTGTTCGAAGAAAAAACATTATTAGTATTCTATCTGTTAGGTTCTGTTGTATATATTTGATTTAGTTGTTGTCCTCCTCCTCCTCTTCCTCCTCCTCCTCCTCCTCCTCCTCTTCCTCTTCCTCCTCCTCCTCCTCCTCCTCCTCCTCCTCCTCCTCTTCCTCTTCCTCTTCCTCCTCCTCCTCCTCCTCCTCCTCCTCCTCCTCCTCCTCCCCCTCTACCTAATCCTCCTAACCTCTTATTATTTTATAGTCTCCAAACACACACACACACACACACACACACACACACACACACACACACACACACACACACACACACACACACACACACACACACACAGGGTCATGGCGGCCTCCAGGGAGACTATTTCTTCGAAGGGAGATTCAAGTTTAATTGCTCGTTAGGGGATTTAACGCTCGACTTGACCACCAGAGAGGGAGGAAGGGAGGAGAGGAGGAGAGGAGGAGAGGAGAGAAGAAGAGAAGGTTAGATAAATGAGAGAAGATAAGAGAGATGGATAGGAATAAAGGATGAGATACGAAGGGAAGGAGAAAGAAGGAGAAGGAGGGAGGGAAGGAGAGAGGAATAGGAGGAGGCTGGATAAATGAGAGGAAAAGATACGAAGGACTAATAGGAAGAGAGGGAAGATAGATAGAGAGAGGGAGAGCGAGGGAGACATGGATAGAGGGAGAGAGAGAGAGAAAAGGGTTAGATTAACAGCCTCTTCTAATTACATCTTATTAATAATCTCACAGGTCTGATGGACTTCACCTTAATGATGTCAAATTGTCCTCCTCTCATTAGCATTAATTAACAGAACAACTTTCACCTTGATATTTGAACTCTAGGGTGATAAAAAAAAAAAAAAAAAAAAGGAAGAAGAGGAATAGAAGAGAAGAAAAATTTGTGATAGAAAATTCATCTCAGCAACAAAACTCAAAAAAAAATAGTCACTGGTAAAAAAAAAATGGGTAAAGAAAACGAGGATAACAAAAAGGCATCGTCAAGGAGCCGTCAGAGGGAAGAGTAAACGCGAGAGTGATTGGTCGACGAGGCTTGATGTTCGCTTGTGTTAGCCAATAGGAGCACAAAGACCCATTATTTACACTGTGACGTCACGGAGGACTGGCGGGCGTGTCAAAGACTGGCAGAACCCATCCATCTAAGTGACGGAGTGAGGGGAGGGAGGGAGGGAGGGAGGGAAGGAGGAAGGAAGGAAGGAGGGAGAGGCAAAAGAGCGGGAAAGATCAACAATGGATTGCTAAAATAACACGGACGAGGAGGAAGAAGCCAGAAGCATGATCCTCCCTTTTACGTCCCAGAGAGTTAAGGGAAAGTCAGATGGCACTAAAAAAAATAAATAAAAGGTCTTAGTCCGATGTATTCTGGTCTCAAATTGATCTATAAATTGGTTCTTTTATGCGTGGAAATGGTCTGTTTATTTGGATTTTTGTAACATGAGAAATTATCGTTTAGGTCTTGTTATTGTAGTACAGGAAACTAAATTATAAAGCACATGTTATCATACTATGTGGTCTTTCAATGGGGTCTTTGTGGTCTTACTGCTACACTAATTGGTCTAATAACTCTTTGGTACAGTGTAGGTTACGCCAATGTACCAGAGAGATCCAGTAACTGCTTGTGGGGAGGGGTGAGGGGGTGACACTTGTCCTTGTAACACTAAACCTATAATTACCTGAGTGTGAGGGATGAGGGGAGTAAATGTTGAGGAGAGGAGGCTGAGGAGGTAAGGCATGGAGATTAGTTGGTGGAGGTGTGAGGATAAAGGTGGAAGAGGGATGGGAGGGTTGAAATATGGGATGGAGGTGATGTTTGTGGAGGTATGAGAAGGGATGGTGATGTAGATGAATGGGAGGGGATGTGTGGAGGTGATGGGAGTGTGGATGTAGTGTGGATGTGATGTGGATGTATGTGTGGAGGGTGTTAGGGTGTGGGAAGGAAGGTGAATATAATTGTAAGGAAAGATAACAGGTGTGAGGAATAAAGGTAACCACACAACGGAACATAACAATAGATAGAAAAAAGAGAAGGAGGAAGAGGAGGAGGAAGAGGAGGAGGAAGAGGAGGAGGAAGAGGAGGAGGGGAAGTTCAAGGTGAAGGAGTTATAAATCTATCCACAACCGTCTTTTCTAAGCCTCTATGACCACACCTTTACCACCTAACCTTCCCTCCACACCACCACCACCACCACCACTACCACCACCACCACTATATCACCACCACCACACCACCCAAAACCACAATACATATGCAAATTAAACACTTATACCACCACCACCTCAACCACACCACGACCCACTAATACCTTGTCAACACTACCACACCACCACCACCACCACCACCACCACCACCTTCTTGACCTCCCACACTTGGCTTGAAATAAGTGTTCAGATTCCATTCAGGTCCACAGAAGAGGCTGGAGGGACCACTTTTGGGGGTGTCTTGGGGTCGGGGGTCACACAGAAGGACCCTCAAAGAAGACCCTCGATATCCGGGGCCACTGGTGACCTCCCACGCGAGGCCACGACAATACACGACGAAGGGGAGTGAGTGACGAGGCAAAGGTATGACAGGAGATGAACATTTTTGTCCCAATATCGACCCAGCGAGAGGATGAAGAGGATGAGGAAGCTGAAGGAAAACAGGAGGAGGAGAAGGGGAGGAGGTCGTAATTTCTGGAGGAGATAGAGGAGGAGGCAGAGGAGGAGATGAAGGAGGTGGACGTAATCTCTGCAGGTCGATTTTTTTTTTTTTTTTTTTTTTTTTTTGGACTAGTAGTGAACACCATTAATCTCAGCAATCTTTTGACCTTCCATTCTTCTTTTACTGCCTCGAAAATGTTACCCCCAAAAAAAAGTCAGGAAGCTTTACAAAATCTTTTACTCCTCTCCTCTCTTCCCTCCTCTCCCTCCCCTTACCCTGTCCCTCTCCTCCTTCTTAAGCCTGGAGGAGGAGGAGGAGGAAAATAGATACAAGGAGGCACTTCTTGATAACTTTTGCTCTATGTTCGAGTGTAAGAGACGGAGGGAGGGAGGGAGAGACGGAGGGATGGAGGGAGAGGTGGAGGGATAGATTCACCAAAAGAGGGAGAGATTGAGAGAAGAGAAGGAGGAAGGAAGAGTGTGTGAGTGATGATTACTCTCCAAGATACCTCACGCACAAGAAGGTGAGAGAGAGAAAGAGTAAGAGAGAGAGAAAGTGAGAGAGAAAAGGGCGATTGTTCACTGTTCTCCTCCACGTAATTCCTCCCCAAAATGATCGATGGTCCACCTGAGTGAGTCTCGCCAGGTGTGTTATCGTGTCTATGAATACCTGGTCTGTTAGTGAAGGGCTGTGTGTGTTCTGCTCTTATGATACTCTTACGAAATGTTCACTTATTGTTATTTTATTCTATCAATACGAAAGAAAAATGTATTATGATTGATATAGTGAGAGAAAATTGTTGATTGTATTTTTCTTCTATTAATACGAAAGGAAAAAATGTATGATGGTTGATATAGTTTAAAAAAAAAAAAAATTAATGGTTCATCTTAATATCAGAAAAAAATAAATGTTAATGATTTTTTTAGTTAATTGAGATGATAATTATTAAGCAAATTCATTTCCAGTCATCACCTCAAGGTAGAAATTATACAATAATAGAAACTTGGACAGCGATTTTTTTCTTCTTTTCTCTCTCTCTCTCTCTCTCTCTCTCTCTCTCTCTCTCTCTCTCTCTCTCTCTCTCTCTCTCTCTCTCTCTCTCTCTCTCTCTCTCTCTCTCTCTCTCTCTCTCTCTCTCTCTCTCTCTGTGGCAAATAATAACGTATTGAAAGAGAGAAAGAGAGAAAGAAAGAAAAAGAAAAATGGGAAGAAACTGGAATTAAGGTCAACAGAAGAGGGGGTGAAGGGCAAAGAGGAGGAGGAGAAGGAAGATAAGGAGGAGGAGGAGGAGGAAGAGGAGGAGGAGGAGGAGGAGGAGGAGGAGGAGACAAAGGGAAGGGTGGGAGTGTATTGTCTTCTTTTGTGGGAATATTTTTTCGGTTATTGTAATATCGCGTGGGTTGCCTTCTTCTGTTTCTCATTATCTATGTTATTATTCATGAGTTTTCTTTAGTCTCTCCTTGAATAATAATAATAATAATAATAATAATAATAATAATAATAATAATAATAATAATAATAATAATAATAATAATAATATGAAACGAGAGAAAAGACAGAGAGACAAAAACGTCAACTAAAGAGAGGATAAAGAAGAGATATAGAAAACGGGATGAAGGCGGAAAAGAGAGAGAACAAAGGAGAGGAAATGAAACTGATG
>JAXIVD010009262.1:10000-15760 GCA_036785275.1 Cancer borealis | reverse complement strand
ACACGTACACGTACACGTACACACACGAACACATACACATACAGATACACATACACACACACACAGACACACACACACACACACACACACACACACACACACACACACACACCACACACACCACACACAACACACACACACACACACACACACATGTATGTTTATATATATATATATATATATATATATATATATATATATATATATATATATATTTGGAATCATCTCACGTGAAAGTTCTGGACTGAACTTATAACTTGCATTTCGTAAAATTTGCACGCAAACTTGAGCGAGGAGCCGGATATGAGTAGGCGCTGGGAGGGAGGTGGTGGAGGTGGGGGCGTGGCGTCATATATATATGTAAATGAGAAAGCTACCCACTGCCTCCGTCAAGTTATGAGTTTTTCCATATATGTGCTAACTACCGTCCCAGCAGGCTGCGTATACTGAAATTCCTGCCGGCGTAGAGAGCGTGGATCCCCGGAAGCAGCAGGGCGAGGACCACCATCAGACTGCAATGCCTTACGTCTATCTAGATTGCCTTCCTCTTTGACATCCTTATAATGAAATGTTTGAATAATACGTAATGTTTCCATCTTTTTTGGATGAAAATTAAACTGTAGCAAAAAAAATGCACTTGAAAATATTATATTCAACCGTTTTCCAGTACAAATAAGCCTACACATGTTAGTTTGCTTCTTTCCCACATTATATCCCATAATTTTCCACTCTCTTTCACAAATATTTCATTATTTTTCCACTCCATATCATCACCAAACATCCTCGTCCTTCCCTCCATCACACACCCTTGCCCAGCAGCCTTTTTGTCTCGCAGCTCCTCCCGCCGTCACATACTTCCCATCCCTCCAGCCTATATCCTGCCCATCACGGATATCAGTCAACCTTCTCGTCCCCATGTATCCCTCAACACACACCATTTGATCTTGCTGTATTTTTTTCCTTCCCCTTTCCCAATGAAGAGTTACTGCTGTTTCGTCTCCAATTCGTCTTTTTCCTTCTATGGTCTATAATACAAATCTTTTTTTCCTTTCCTCTTCTCTTCTCTTCTGCCTTCTACTACCGTTCTCTGCACTATACCACCACCACCACCACCTCCTTTTCTTCCTCCTACTTCTCCTCCTACACCTTTACATTGTTGCACTTTTCTCTCCCCATCTCTTCTCTTTTATAATATGAGCCAAAATTTCCTTTTTCAACTTTCATCCTTCTTCTCCTCCTCCTCTTCTTTCCCCTATCAGCTATTCCTCCTCCTCCTCCTCCTCCTCCTCCTCCTCCTCCTCCTCCTCCTCCTCCTCCTCCTCCTCCTCCTCCTCCCATTTCCTTCGTCCTCCACAACCCTCTTCCCTCCCGTTTCTTGCCGCCGCCCCATCAAGGTCTCCCGGCGCTGCTCCAAGCTATGATGACCCACAATATATTTCTCAACTTCCGCCCCAAAATTCACGGACTTCCTCACCTCCTTTTTCCGTTTACCTCTGGCGGGGAGTCGTTCCGGCCCGGCCCGCCCCATGCGCCGCCCTCCCACCCGCCCGCCCGGCAGTTCTAGGGTCCGTCCCGTAGCCCGTCTCGCCCCGCTTCACCTCCCCCTCCCCTCGCCCCGCTTTACCAACCCCTCCCCTTGCCCCGCCTCACCCCTGCAAAGGAACGACTATAGATGAGAATGTACTGCCGGTGCTCGATACCCGTGGCCATTGTGGAGGAACATTCGATGCAGTTTCCACACAGCTTCTTGCTCCTGTTCTTCCCTCCCTCCCTTCCTTCTTTACTTCTAGGTTGTTGTTTTTTTCTCTCTCTCTTCTCTTTTCCGCATCCCCTCCCTTTCCTCCATCTCCTCGCCCTTCTTTCCCCCTTCCCCCAACCACCCCCTCAAAGCCCCCCCACGTCTCAGGACCAGATGACTGATACCTCACACGCACTAAACTTATTCTCACTTCTTGCCTGCGGGAGGACCAAGCTTTGTACGACGCCGCCTCAAGAGTCAAGACCTAGACAATGAGAAGATCAGGGAGGGAAAGAGAAGAAGGAAAGGAGAAAAGGAGAGAGAGAGAGAGAGAGAGAGAGAGAGAGAGAGAGAGAGAGAGAGAGAGAGAGAGAGAGAGAGAGAGAGAGAGAGAGAGAGAGAGAGAGTGGAAGGGAGTGTAAGGGATCAAAGGAATGTAGAGATAGCTCCCGCAAATTGAATCTCCTCTTATCGCCTCCTTATCCTTCATCTTATTCTAGTTTTATTTCCTCTCAATCCTCTTGAAGCCGATTGTCTTTGTCATTTTGTTTACTCATCAATCTCTCTCTCTCTCTCTCTCTCTCTCTCTCTCTCTCTCTCTCTCTCTCTCTCTCTCTCTCTCTCTCTCTCTCTCTCTCTCTCTCTCTCTCTCTCTCTCTCTCTCTCTCTCTCTCTCTCTCTCTCTCTCTCTCTCTTATCGTTTTTCTCTTTGAACCTCTCTATGTACACTACTAGCACATACTTCCTTTCTTTCAATTCAAAGTATCTAGTCCTACTTCTTCTTCTTCCCCTTCATCTGCTTACTCTAAAACCAATTTCAACACAACGTCTTTTACAGGAGATAACACGTCCCCCCTCCGCCCTCCGCTCTTTTACCCTCACACCATTCCAAATTCTCCTGTTTTTCTTCCTCTCCTTCTTCCTCTTCACTTTTACAACCTCAACTCCTTTCTCTCTCTCTCTCTCTCTTTTTCTTTCCTCTTCGGCAATCAATACTTTGTGTGTACGTTAGGTAACTAAGCTGTTCTTTCTTTCATCACTAACAGCCACTTAGCTAGTCTTCGCCAATCTCTCAGTGTTAGTTTTATCGTTAACTTGCTGGTTATCTTTCCATTTCTCTGATCTTCCATTGTGGCTTCGATAAAGAGTTAGTGAGATTATTGTAATACTTCTCTAGAGCTTCCTTACTACCTCCTCCTCCTCCTCCTCCTCCTCCTCCTCCTCCTCTCCTCCTCCTCCTCCTCCTCCTCCTCCTCCTCCTCCTTATCCCTTCATCTTCATCTCCCTTGTCGTAGTTATCTTCCTCAAACTCCTTTTCTTTTTTCCTTATCTTCCTTCTCATTTTCATCTTAATTACCTCTTCTTCTCTCAGAATAAGGGAAGTGGTACGCTAAACACTTTAAAGAATGTTCAATTCAACTATTTCGTGTGTGTGTGTGTGTGTGTGTGTGTGTGTGTGTGTGTGTGTGTGTGTGTGTGTGTGTGTGTGTGTGTGTGTGTGTACGTGTGTGTGTGTGTGTGTGTGTGTGTGTGTGTGTGTGTGTGTGTGTGTGTGTGTGTGTGTGTGTGTGTGTACGTGTGTGTGTGTGTGTGTGTGTGTGTGTGTGTGTGTGTGTGTGTGTGTGTGTGTGTGTGTGTGTGTGTGTGTACGAGGCGACTCATTTCCTTATTGAAGCTTAACTTTAACAACATGAATAATAAACATAAAGACACTTTCATTACTGCACCATTTTGTGACCACCACCACCACCACCACCACCACCACCACCACCACCACACACCACCACTAAACATAACAGCATCACCATTACCACCCATTAAGTCTTTTTAATTCACCACAAAGAGTAATTACTTTATTTTCCTATTCTCATATTAATTCACACTTTATTACTTTATTTTCTCCGCGATAAACACACACGCACACACACACACACACACACACACACACACACACACACACACACACACACACACACACACACACACACACACACACATTCCCTCACGTCCCGAAGCACGCCTATACCTCTCCAACGCCGAAGAATTGGGAAAGAAGGGAAGGGAAAACAAGGGAAGACAGAGAATGGGAAGAAAAGGAAGGGGGAGATGAGGGAGTGAGGGCAAGGGGGAGAATGCTGGAATAAGATTAATAAAATCTTAGGAACTAAAAGGAAGAAAAGGCTCATACGTATGCAAAGGGAGCTCTTCACCCTCCTCCTAATATTATCCCAGCACAGCCTTGGCCTCTAATTGGGTAAAGCCTGGAATACCAACATTCGGAGAGACAGTACTCAAGCCTCAGCCTCTTTTCACCTTCCTCTTCCTCCTTCCATTCTCTACTACTACTACTACTACTACTACTACTACTACTACTACTACTACTACTACTACTACTACTACTACTTTTTGCACTCAACCACAATCACTCCACCAACTCCATCATTCTATCCACCACCAAATAAACTACGGTTCTCACACCTCTTTCTCACTCCCTCCTTTATTCCTTCCCTCCTTCCCCACTTCCTTCCTTCCTTCCCTCGTCCCACCACCACTGTTACACCTTAGTGCGTCCGTTTATCTCCCTCGCCTCCCTCGCCTTCCCATTCTCCAAGAAGATTTCACAGCCAGTCAAGGATAACATTCAAACTCCTTTTCCAAGTCTCTACCACTTTTCAGTATAACCTCGAGTCTGTTGTAAGGAGACACACACACACACACACACACACACACACACACACACACACACACACACACACACACACACACACACACACACACACACACAGCGGGGGAGAGGGTCTGTTTGTCGCCCGTTATTCCTAGCATGAGTAACAGTTGTTTCTGGCCCGTCCCGTCCAGACCAGCGGGCATGAAGACGCCCCCGAGATATGGTAATGAGGATGCAAATGGAAGCTGAAGTATTGGAGCGGCAGCTGGGGGGAGCAAGGGGGCGCACGAGGGCGGGCGGCAGGAGGAGGAAACATTAATCTCCAGCGACGTTTCCCTTTTCATTGAGGAGAAGCACTTGACCTCAGCTTTGTATTGCCGCGGCCTGCCGAGAACGCAAAGTTTGTCAGTCTTAGGCGCCTCTTCCAGACTCATTGTGTGGCTGTGTGGGCAAAGTGATGCCATCTGGTGAGCAGCGGGGGTCAGGACTTGGTGACATCTTACCTCCAATCTCTGCTGGCTCACCCTTGCCATATGTTCCTACTTGGTGCCAATGGAATGACATTTACAAAGGACTTTACAGACTGCCAGAGTGCTGATCCTCCCCCGCTGCGCCCCGTCCAGGCTGCCTCTTACCCGGTAACACGTACTCCTTTTCCAGGTTCCAACGTTGTCCGACCCGTGACCTGCATGCTTATCGACGCTCATCTTCTTTACTTCCACCACACGAGGCTCTGAGCTGCGTGCCTGTGTAATTCCCTGTCTCCTTCCAACAGACTCAGGCGTGGAGGGTGGGTGGTGCCGCGGACGGGGGAGCTGCGGGCCGGCATGGTGCTCACGGGAGACATGGCAAGCCACCGTGCAGCTGATCCTGCTGTGTCTGGCCTCCTGCTCATGGACACTGCTGCTCATTTCCCTTACCCTCACCGCCCCGATTTCAGCCCATAGGTAACTTTGCCCTTTGACTCCTATATTCGGGAAGATATACTTCCGCTAGGATATTGTCCCCAGGTTGACTTCTCCCGTCTCCACACAGGCACGTGGAGGAGACATGGGGGGATGCCGAGCCTCAGTGGAAGAGCGGAGGTACCGAGACCTGCGAGGAGTGCCTGACTCGACGTGGGCCTCCAGGGACTTACTGGAGGGTATTCCAAGCACCGCTGCAGCAGGTAGTGGCTGCTCTCAATCGCTTAGACCAGCCTCTGGCGCCTCCTGCTCTGCGTGCTCAGCTGCTAGGCACCAGGACCTTGCTGCGGCATCTGGCCTCCGTGCTGCACCTGCCACTCTTCCACCCCACACAGGATGACAACGAGACAAAGCAGAGTGAGGCCTCTGTGTGGGCGGCGCCGGGGCGG
>JAXIVD010009261.1:12500-15763 GCA_036785275.1 Cancer borealis | reverse complement strand
ACCACTACTACTATTAGCACTACCACAACTACTACTACCACCACCATCCCCTATCACTACTACCGCTACCACCACCACCACAAGTCTCCCCAGCTTTAGCAACCACTAAGATAACACGCAACAGTCCTCCACTCATTTGCTTCCCCTTCCCCCCACCCTTCCTCCTTCACTCCCTGTCTTGCTTCCTTCCTAAACGCACGTCGGCACCGTAAGATTCATGCACTTCGTCTCGGTGTGTCGCTCAGTCCCGTTCCTTCGCTCCTGCACGTATATCAGCCCGTCCCCACCACCACCACCACCAC
The DNA here is from genome assembly GCA_036785275.1 of Cancer borealis. Classification (NCBI taxonomy): domain Eukaryota; kingdom Metazoa; phylum Arthropoda; class Malacostraca; order Decapoda; family Cancridae; genus Cancer; species Cancer borealis. The sequence continues at coordinate 15,461 of JAXIVD010009261.1, read as the reverse complement.
CAGTCCCCGCCGCCACCGCCACAGTCCCCGCCGTGTTGTGAAAGTTAGGAAAAGTTACCGCGAGTGAATGGCGAGGAAACAGTGTAGAGTCTGAGGACGTAACGTAAAGGTGTTGATTGTGTTGCAGGAAAGTGATTGAACAGGTGACGGAGGTGGTGTGTTCGCAGGTGACTGGGAGAGTGAATTGTGTGAACGGTTCAAGGGAAAACACTGTTGCATTAAGCGACCGTGGACCGAGAAGCGAGGCAAGGCAGGCGGTGAGGCTAGAGGGAAGCCTGTTGTGAAGCCAGACATGAAGGAGAGCGGGGAAGCATGGAAGCCCGCCAGCGTATGCGGCAGCGTATAGCCTTGTGGGAGCACCGGGGACAAGACTACCCTGAAGACACACCTGACTCCCCTAATGACCAGCAGTCGTCCCTAGGGAAGGAGCACACACCTGTGGGTCACTTCACACTCTCCACAACAGACGAGGGACGCCAGGTGTGCGTGGACTCGCCTCACCTGCCTTCACGCCCACCTCTCCTGCCTTCACGCCACATCCCCTACCTTCACGTCACCTCTCCTGCCTTCACGCCCACCTCCCCTGTCTTCACGCCCACCTCCAATGCCTTCACGCCCACCTCCCCGTCCTCGTCCTCGTGTGGATCCTCACTTCACGAGAACGGGAATGGGCCGAGTGAGTCTGAGGAGCCGCTACTGAGGGAGTCCCCCGTCCCCTTGGCCACCACCCCCGTCAGGAACGCCGCCGTCAAGAGGTTTTGGCAGCAACAGGTGCGAGAACAATACGCCGCGTCCCCTCCCGATGCCTCACACCCATTTGTTCTGTTGCATTTGTGGCGATTTTTTTTTGCGGAAACTTGTATTAATGGACTAGGGGAGGGAGGAGGGGGAAGGGAGCTCATTCATTGGAGAGAGAGAGAGAGAGAGAGAGAGAGAGAGAGAGAGAGAGAGAGAGAGAGAGAGAGAGAGAGAGAGAGAGGAGAGAGAGAGAGAGAGAGAGAGAGAGAGAGAGAGAGACCGTCATTGTAAGTTTTAACGATTTGCCACAATAACCTCGTAATTGCTTCGTCCTTGAAACCAGGAAACATTTTGAGGTTGATGTGTTGGGCAGCGGCTCAAGGAATGGCTGAGGATATGTATTTTTTTGCTTCTTTTATTACAATTATGTCTCACGGCTGTTTTAATATTTAGTGAGGGGGGAGGAGAGGGAGAGACAACGCAACAAGGGAGGGGAGGAAGGGTGGTTTGTCTTATGTATGTGTGTGTGTATGTGTGTGTTATATTCTCCTTTGTGTGTGATGTTTGTTCCTTTTGTGTGTGTAAATTGTGTGTTGGTTCTTGCGGTTATTTGTTTTGCCATTTTCACTCCTTTACTCATTGCTCCTTAGTGATTATTCCTAATTGTTTCGTAGTTTTTCTTTTTACATATTATTTTTCATTTACGTGTATATATGTCTTTAGTATTGAATTAACCCATTTTCCTCCTTTCTCATTGGTTTTCGTGTCGGTATTAACGTGTTCGTCACTGATTCGTTCGTACTGTGGGAAGGTCTCAGGGTGGTGTGGGGTGGGCGGATGGGCGGTAGTGAAGCCTGGTGGTGTCGGATTACTGGGTATTACACCTTTTTATTGGTACCTTGCTACGTGTTGTGTGGTTCACTTGTACGGTTCTTATGACGACTGTTTAGCTCTATCTTGACCCTTGTTGTATTTCTGTAATTTACGTCTAGACTATCTTAATTATCGGGTCTTCCTTATTATATAATTATTCTAGCTTCACAATGTTAAAGTTTTTCTTCCTTAATTTTCTTTCGTTGCTGTAATTACTTCTTTACTATCATAATTCCTAGATCTTCCTTATTCTATTATTCTAGATTCACAATGTTTGTTTTCCTTAATTTTTTTTTATCTTGTTTAAGTTTTTTTCCTTTTCTTTCGTTGTTGTGATACTAGATAGACTGTTTGTTGTATTAAGTTGCGAGTGGCTCACTTATCTAGTTGGGTTGTTTTTCCTCTTCCTTGTCAAGTTTTTGGTGTCTGATAGCACTAGACCTTGAACTATTAATGTCTCTTTAACTGTATCTCCTTACGCCTCTCTATGTAGGTATACGTGTGTATGTGTGTTAATATATTTCCTCTATCTATGGTGTGTACGTAAGTTATGTATCTAATTTATCTAAGTATGTATTCATTAATCATTCTAAATTGTTATTAGCCTCTATATGTGCGTGTTTGTGTAGGTAATTCTATGTGTAGACCCGTCCATCAATTTCTCTTCCGCTTGAAGAATGATTTAGTTCGTTCAGTCACTTAACTTTCTCTTCGAGTTGGTAGTTAGTTCATAATTGGGTTTTTAAGTGGTAGTTTGCACAGTGAATTTTAGTTTTTTTTTTTTAATGTTTCACCTTTATGGTAATACATTGGACGACTCACTTCATTGTTACAAATATCAAAACTCAAATTATTTCGTTTTTCCTTTTGTCTTAATAATTACTTGTATTTCATTCTCACTTTCTTAATTGCTTTTCTTGTGACCTTAAAACCGAAACAAAAGTCAATATAGCAGCAAGGACACCACATAAAGCAGGAAAATGTTGATTAAAAAAAAGTTTAAAGAAGGAAGGAAAAATAATTGTAGGAACATATTCGTGATAGTAGTTTATTTAGTTACGTCCTCATTGTGAATGTGAGGACGTGTGTGGCGGAGGCCGAGGCCGGATAATAACTGGAGAAGGAAGAGGAAGGGTAGTAAGGAGAAGGAAGGAAGGCAAGCGCGAGTGTGGTGTAGAAGAGGAGTGGAGGGTGGTGTGGTGTGGTTTGGGGAGGAGGGTTAGCAACGACATCACCTGCTTCCTAATTCAGTGGTGTTGCCTTTCATATTAGTCATTCCGTGTGTGAACAGTGACTTGCTAATTGAAAGAATACTGAAGCAAGGTGTGTGTGTGTGTGTGTGTGTGTGTG
>JAXIVD010009261.1:0-7500 GCA_036785275.1 Cancer borealis | reverse complement strand
GAAGCTCAGCGTTACAGGAAGGAGGCTGAGGACAGGTGTGCCAGGATTGGCAAGGAAAGGGCTGAAATACAAACGCAGGTGAGAGTTTAGTAGTGGTTTACTCTCTCTTAGTATTTGTACTTGACAGACCTTTAAAATTTTGAAAATTACTAGTCAGTATTTAATTGGTTTTTCTTTAGCTTATTCAACTATGTACTTTTCAGCTGGAGGAGAGTGAAGAGGAGGTTGCAGAAGTTATGAAGAAGTACAAGTCAGTGGTGTCTCAGCTGTCAGTGGACCAGATCACTCTCTCCGAGCAGACACAACAGATTGCTGAGCTGGAACATGAAAAACAGGTGAGAACAATTACTTACCACGTAAAAATAACAAACCAAAGTGGTGGAATAGACAAAACGAGGTAGAATTATTACATAAAAAACGTGCACACAATAAATAAACGTTACCCCTAACTATAAGTAACAACCTCAAACTTTGCTGTCCCTTTGTCTCTATCAAGTAGATATTTATTATTACTGTAGCTACACAGACAACCTCGTTAGATCCAGCAGGACTGTTGCTGTCTGTTCTTCCGTTGTACAATGATGTGTGCATAGCATTATGGATGACTGTGGGTGAAACTCAACTATGTATCTGGTACATCAAAGACTTCACACACAGATTGGAAGACTGTATATTGTAGGCTCTTTGGACAAGCTGTAATTACTTTCCTCATCTTCTCTTCCAGGTGCATCATGAGCGCCTGATGGAGTTATCCAGCAAGGTGGAGGTGTTGGAGGGAGAGACGGCCAACATCCACACTCAGCGCCGCCTTGAGCTCAAGATCAAGGAGGTCGAGTCCAAACTGGAATTGGAACAGACCACGAGACAAAGGCTAGAGGTAAAGAATAAATAGCTAAGTAGTAATTAATGATTTTGATCATATATTGTTGGGTGCCTCCCATTAAGGTGTTTATAAGCCATTGTGGCCTTGTCTTGGTTTATTCCCTTTGAGGAAGATATAAACCAAAGGATACGTAGATTGTTAGCAGATGCATCAATGTAATTTTTGTTACAGAGTCAAATCGGAAGATTAAAAGACCAGCTGGAACGAGTAACTGGAGACTGTGATGCAGCGCGCCTCAAGGAGGCTCAGGCTGTGGAACACAACAAGCGCGTCGCCCGCCAACTACGTGATGCCAAGGAAGACTTGTCAACTCTTCAGCAGCGGCACACCGATGCTGTTAACAAAAAGGGCGAGATGGAGAAGCAACTTGAGTTGGCTGACTCTGAAGTTGCCACCCTGAAGAGTGACCTGAAATTAGCGTTCAAGAGAATTGAAGATCTACAACAAGCCATCCAGGGTGACCTCAATGATTCAGACTCGGACCTCTCAGACAGGTAACTAAGGCAGGGCCAATGGGTTGTGGCCTCACCTTCCCCTCCGTGGCCACCACTCCTCAAGGTTTCATCTCCACGACTCTCGTTCTACAGTAGAAGCAAGACCACTCTTCCTGATCCTCTTCTTTCTTTCCTCTGAGCTGATTCTTAAGCTGATTCTGATTCCTCTAATTACTGCTCTCACCCTGATGTACTATCTAACTAGCTGTACTATTCCTTATGCATGGTGTTGTGCAATGATTTACAATGATTTGTGGCAGAAAGGCTTGCAGTCTAACTACATTCCAAATGTCACTACACAACGTAATGGATAATGCATGAAAATTGATAATATATCCAGTAATATGAATCAAGTATATATTGCATTGATTAATAAAGCTAATATTGACCAGTGGCTAATGAATCATATTGATGATGAGAAGGAGACTTAGGAACACTAACACAGGCCGCCCTGCCAGTTGTCGGTTTGGTGTATGTAGTTGATCATTGGCTTGTGCGAGTATATTAACAAGGCTTGTGTGCCAACAACTGTGGCGTGCAGCTTGTGTCAGGTGCTGGGCTTTAGTGCACTCCTGGACAATACTTGTCTGTTTCTAGCGACAGCGACAGCGATGGCAGCTTGAGCTCTTATCTGACAGCATCTTTGAAACAGCAGATGTCCTCCTCCAATTCAACACTTCGCACTCCTCCCTCAGAAGTGCATCAGTTAGACAGGTAATTGCTAGGGCTTTTCTGCAGCTCGGGCTCAGTAGCGGACTTGTTTGTGGTGCGCCAATGCTCTATCCAAAACTTTCTGCTGCGTAATAAGTAATCAACTAACATGACTATGATCTTAGTTTTTCTTGTTCCTCTTTTTCAGTTGTTTAACAAGTATTTACTGTAATTAATTGCTTTTGACTCCTTGTACAATATTTCCAATATAACTCATGCCGTCAGTGAACGTGGTGGTGGTCATACTACTTGGTTATATGTCCTGAGGTGTAGAAGTGAATCCAGTTTTGACACAGCTGGTCATGACAAATGAGACAAATAGTGCTGATGTGACTCGTAACTTTGACACATCTATTGAAACATGATCAAGTAGTGCGACTATCACCATATTGTAATTTACTGACACATTCTGAAGATTTAATTCATATATTGTACATATACATACTTACATTTAATCTTTAACAATAATGGGTGCTCATACTACTGCTATCTATCTAATATGAACATAAAATTCTATATTCTCTCTGGATGGAACAAGGGCTTGGCAAGGCTTTGCAGCAGCTGGGTGAGTGGACAACCGTGGTGGTAGTGAGGTTAGAGGAACTAGTATGATGGCAGTCTGGTACCGGCTGTGTGCCCGGCTGCCACCCGGTTACCTGATCACCTGGCTGCTGTGTAACCTTGACTAACTTTCACTCCACCCAGCTGGGAAATTAAATAGTTAGCTGTCTGGTCAAAGGTGCATTTCTTCATGTCAACTGGATTAATCTCAGATAAGAAATGAGTTAGTTTGTTCAGGTCTGCTTGAAGAGTCGTGTTACATGATCCTCCAATTCATGGTAATTTAATTTTGTCCTCATGAACTATAATATAAAGATGTCATGTTTCCTGGTCAGATAAGCACCAGTTCAGGAATGATTAGTTCAACTGGGACTTAGAAATGCACCTTCACCTAATTCATCATACCTGAGAGTGAGGCGACAGATGCTGTACTTGGTGCTGAATGCCATGCCACCCCATGAGACTGGCTTCAGGGTTTTCTGCAAATGTATTATAACAATGACCATATTGTGGGATGGGGGCTTTTTTTCTCAAATAATAAAATATGAACAAATAAAAATAAAAATAATTTTAATTGTTGAAAATAAAATTCTTGCTCTAGCAACTATAATATTTACTTTACTTGTATTTTATTTAATAGCTACTAATTTAAGTAAAGTTTTGTTTTTGCCAACTAAAACAGTTACTAATTTTCAGTCAAATGATTTTAACTAAATGTAGTTATCTTCTTGTTAGGTGTGTCTAGTTAACTGTTAAACACATTTATTCTTTACTTAGTAAGGTTACTGTGTGGGATACAATAAAGTAAAATTACAAATTGTCAAAACCTAATCAAAACATATTTAAAAGCATGACCCTTGACAAGTTAGGGGTGGCTCACCATCCTGCAGGACCTGCCTCACCAAGCATCCTGAAGCACCACTAACACAATGTTGTCTCCCTTCAGGGCGGAGCAGCCGACCTCCCCCTGCAGTGAAGCCATAAGTGAGGACCTCGAGGAAGCGGCGGCCACGAGGGAGTCTTTTGCGTGATAGCTTGTACTTAGCTTATACCTGATATAAGTATTACTATGTTATTGATAATATTATCATCACATGTTATAGAATTTTATATGTGAAGGATAGCTGATAGGTGTATTTCTGAATTCTCTAGCTTGACCGAACATTTTACAAGTTTAGGCAAAAGTTGTGTTCCAGTGGTGATTTGTGGTTACTGGAGAAGTGATTGAGCTTTAAATAGGTTTTGTATATGTGTACAGAGATATGATAGCTGGGTGAGAGGATGCTGCTGCTTCTTGATCTCTTGCTACTTGGTGCTCTCCTCCTCCAGAAGGGTTTGTTTACATTTTTTTTCTCCTCACGTTGTAAGTGACATTCCTTACGTGTTCTCGGCTCAGTAGGTGGATCAGCCACATGTTATAAGTTCCTATACACATGGTTACTTTTATGTTAAACTTTAAACCTTTCTTTGAACAATTACGTTATGAAAATAGTGGTACGTTAATATTAGCGTGGTTTATCCATCTACAGTAGTTGGTCATGAACATCAGTTTGCTGCAGTAGTACAGTTCTCAGCACTATAAATTTGTCTCGTAAAAGATGTTAAATTATCCTGTTACCAGTTTTATAAAATCTTTAGCACACACTGTAATAATAATGTTCTCATTAACGTGCATTATTAGACCAAATCAGTATCACTACTGATGACAAACTAGTTTCTGTCCTGCCAACTGCAGCTCCAGAAGTGTACCTTTAGTCAGCGTTCGGTTGACTATGGAGTTCACGAAGATTAACTTTATATTTTCTCATTCCTGCTTACAATACTGCCTGCACTGAGGCCTTACTACAGTCCCCAAGGACCTTGCATCCTCCTGCATCCCAGTGGCTTGCTGTCCAGTACGAGTTTGTATATAAATGCCTGTAAAAATTTTGTGAATGCATATTTACTTTGTATATATGTCATACTTGCCTTAGTTGTGCAGTGAATTACTGGGCAGCCAACCACACGGGAATTCCTGCTTGCTTCCCACCTCTTCCCAGTCCGAAGAGTGGAGACAGCCCGGCTCTGGCACTTCCTCCCTCTCTCCCTCTCCCCCTCCTGCAACATTATCCAGTGTCTCAGTTCCTCAGGAAGGTGTTGATGCCAGGAGATACACTTAGGCAGTAAATCTATACATGCAACAAAATTTGAAAGCTCAGAAATCTAATATTTACTGGTGAGAATTAGGCAGTGAATTTGTACTTGCAGCAAACTTAAAAAGCTCAGAAATCCAATATTTAGTTAAGTGAGATTAAGAATACAAACTATTAAACATACACAGAAACAGAGAAACTGAACTGTGCTTTGAATAACCAATTAAAAAGTACATCAATCACAAAAGAATCACGTGTATACTTTTATAAATAAATATATAGCATGTTTCACTTACATAGCAAGTTAATAATGAATGCTCCAAAGAACCAATGCAGACAAGCCAACAAGATGTGCCATTGTGTGGAATTGGTCAACTACCACATTCCTCATTCTAACTTGACTTGTCTTGCCATAATAACTTGGAAAATTACTGGTAAAATGTTTCAAACAAACCATATTGAGAATAAATGTACTTAACACGCATAGTTATATTATGGTGTACAAGGCCTTGACCGGAACTGTATTACTGTATCAAAAGTATATCATAGTCTATACATATTTATTTACTTTCTTGTAAATTATTTATCCTCCTCACCAATAAAGCTCATGTAAGAAATCATATCACAGAATCCTTAGTGTAAGACAAAGGTTTGTAATGATTTGTATGGAATTTCTTTATATAGATATGTACAGTGGAAAACACAACTAACAGATGACTTATTGTGGTTTGACTTAATCCTCCTCAACATCCTAACTCGGAAATGGTTTCAAATATTAAGAGAACTATTCCTACCTGTAAGTTGACACACAACCTACTTACCGCCAGTGTTGAAAAGTGACCTGGAGTGCTGACACACGTCCACCTTCCATCATCTCACTGCACTGCTCACCACACTGCCATTGCTTCCAACTGTAAACTATGAAGTATTATACAAAGGAATAGTTGATGATGTGGTAATATTCTTGCTACAATATATATAATACACAATACCTTTACTTATATTCCTACTCATTGTCATGGCCATTGCACTGCTTCATAAACTTGAATTAACTCCACATTGCATGTAAAACCACACTGCATTTTACCTTTTCAATATAATAAATGTGTAATGTGGATCCAGCAAGTTGGAATATGAATTTAACAAAATTATTACACCAATGCTATGCAGGCAATAAAAGGAGGTTCATTATTATATTCAATCAATGATCATCTTGTAACAACGACGAGCTGTTAGTCGATCATTCACTCTTTGGAATTTAGGTGTTTAAAAGGAATGACAATGACGCCAATACTACTACTACTATTACTACTATTACTACTATTACTACTACTACTACTACTACTACTACTACTACTACTACTACTACCACTACTAAAAGTGCTCCTCCCCTTATTCACATCATTAGGAGATAAACATTTCTCATCTCAATATTCTTTCTTCCTCCTCGCGAAAAGTTTAAAAATTTCATCAAACCTTCTCCATTTCTTGAAAGACTGTCACACACCCCTCCTCCTCCCCTTCCTCTTCCTCCTCCTCTTACTCCTTCTGATCATTACCCAATATCTTTATATCTGTGGCTGCCTTAAAAATAAAGTCTTATAAATCATGGAAACGTGACGCGTCATCTTTTCATCCTTGCGCGGGAAAAAGAGGAGAGGGAGTTACAGCGACCGCTAATTCAACACGATTTTCTCTCCCTCTCCCCCTCTCTCCCTCTCCCTCTCCCTCTCCCTCTCCCTCTCTCTCTCTCTCTCTCTCTCTCTCTCTCTCTCTCTCTCTCTCTCTCTCTCTCTCTCTCTCTCTCTCTCTCTCTCTCTCTCTCTCTCTCACACACACACACACACGTCAATTGTCCCCATCAAAGGCAATATTCCCCTGGTGCTGTTTGAGGAATCTATTGTTATCTGGGGAGCGTCTGAGGTTATGTGGGGCTCTGCTGGGAATCACTGGGGTCGTCTGGGGGACAGCTGGGGTGAAGCACAAGCATCCCCAAGGCGCCCCTGGATATAAGGGGCAAATATCAGGGCGGAATAGGCTATAAGACCTTCCTTGTGGGTTAGGCTGCTTGAGATAAGAAGGAAAAGAAAAAGAAAGGGAATGAGAGATGGGAATATAAAGGGAGGTACGGTGCGAAAGAAAGAATTTAAGAAAGAAGGGAAGAGAAAGGTAAGTGAGGATGCATACACAAGGGATGAAAGAAATTGTGGAATAATGTAAAGGAATAGAAAGAAAGGGAAGAAAGGACGGGAGGAGAGTGTAAAGGAAGAATGGAGAGTGAAAGGGAGATGGAGAGAATGCGAGAATAAGGAAAGAGCGAGACAAGAGATGATTGAAGGGAGAGGAAGGTAAGATTAGAAGTTTAATTATTTTTCAGCATCGTTAACTTCGATCAGATGGCTACCTTACACCTCCCCTCCCCCCCGTCCCTTGAACCCCTTCCACCAGTAGTAGTAGTAGTAGTAGTAGTAGTAGTAGTAGTAGTAGTAGTAGTAGTAGTAGTAGTAGCACCACCACCAATTATCTTTCCTCTAAAATATATTAGGTATCAATTTTTGAGTCAAATGGACAAATAAATTATAAGGTCGATTCTGCCACTATTACCTATTACTACTACTACTACTACTACTACTACTACTACTACTACTACTACTACTACTACTACTACTACTACTACTACTACTGTACTACTACTACACGCATCTTCATTGAAAAAAAA
>JAXIVD010009260.1:0-12500 GCA_036785275.1 Cancer borealis | reverse complement strand
TTACATGCTCCTCTCGGCAGCTGTTTAAAAAAAAATGCATATTAAATTATGCTAGTCTGCATCATAAATTCTACGCCGTGAAAGTTGGAGCAAATGTTTCAAGCTCTTGTTGCCTGCTTTGTGACAAGAATCTTCTATTTTTAAGTTCCCTGATAAATATTGCAAGTTTGAATTTGATCCGAGAAAAGTCGCATGTCCATCAGATTAAGTAAAGAAAGGCGGCGATTGAGAGACTACCAGGTAACGCATCAAAGCCAGAGTGTTAAGACGGTGATGGTGATAACAGTGATGTGCTCTGAGGCTTTAAAGTATCAGGCATCTTCCGTTCCCTACGATACCCTGAATAAACATACGAGAGGAAGCTTATACGAATACAGGAAGGAGAAAAGAGAGGAAGAGGGAGGGATTTTTTGAACTTTTATGGGATGACAGGCACTGAAACCTGATTGAAGTATTCTTGCAGCCTCACACGATCTCCTTGACTCGTCTTGCTGCACCTTGAAAGACTGATTGTTTGGCTGAGGATCACATAAGGCAATATAATGGGAAGGAAAGTGGCCTAGTTAACCGAAATCACGGCGATGTTCTGCGTTTAGTGGCGACATAAATTTGGTTGGCTCATTCTTGGCAGACGAAGAGGTCGAGGCGCCACGTTCTCGTAGGTGACGGTGCCTTTAAGGTTATAACGTGGGGCTTTATGTTAGCTCCTTCACTCCAGGCAAACAGCAAGTTCAGGTCTTTATTATAACCTTTCTGAACCCAGGTTTGAGATGAACGTTAAATAATATGATCGGAACTTTTAGAGTAACATTGAGGATAAAAAGTTGATTATCTTCTTTGCATTTTATATTCTGCTTCAAGATCAAAAGATACAAGATACAGGCACAGGATTCTGGTCGGATTACATAAACTGTATTTTTTTTCGGAACTGCACTTTATTTTGTGTGGCTCTCCAGGGAAGCGTCACATTCTGTATTTAGGTGTAATATTATCAACGCTTTGACAACACTAAAGATCAAACAGTGTGAAGCAGGAGCGTGGAATGGAAAAGTCTGCCTCACGTTTCACTGGGTTATAGAAGGATTCATAATTAATCAACCATAGGAAAAAATAAGTATCGTTCAAAAAATATGTATTATGGTTATTATCATCACCATTAATCATCATTATTCATCATCATATATTTTATCATTAATGCCTAATCTTAAAGTGTAGATACTGCTCGTAAAATTTAATGCTAACAAGAAAAACGTGATGTTCTCAATGTAATCAAAACTCAAAGATAATATATTGAAGAAGAAAATATTGTACGTTTAGGTTAGAAAAAATATAAATCAATGGGTCAGAATTTCCAAAACTTGCTATTAATTGTGAACCCAAACTAGAACATTGTGAATTAAATGGATGTTGGTATGCAAAACAATTCTCTCCTACAAAATATTAAAGAAACATACATCATCACTATCCTCTATGATAACTATCCAGGTTATAGAGAGAGAGAGTAAAACAAAAAAAAACTAACAAACCTAATGAAACAAACTACCCTGTTACCCCCAAACTACGTGAACAAGACACATACATGTACTTCACTGTAGGTCATTACATTTACCTAATTAATTTTCTCTACAACACTAATTTACATTGGTTATTGTTGTATTCAGTGGCGTCCCTCACTGTGATGATCTTAATAGTGTGCTAACTACGCAATGAGGCTGTTAACTGTGTGTCATTACGCTTGGATTGGTTTGTAGAAACTGATAACTTTGATGTGTGTGTGCGTGTGTGTGTTTGTGTGTGTGTGTGTGTGTGTGTGTGTGTGTGTGTGTGTGTGTGTGTGTGTGTGTGTGTGTGTGTGTGTGTGTGTGTGTGTGTGTGTGTGTTATATTTCGTTCTGTTGCTCTGCTGTCGTTATAGTCGCCTTCTTCCTCATCTATTTCCTCCTCTACCTCGTCTTTCTCTCGCTCTCCTCCTCCTCCTCCTTCTCCTCCTCTTTTTCCTCCTCCTCTTCCTTTTTTATCTTCTTCCTTCTCCTGCTCCTCCTAGTGGTTTGTTGTTTTTAATTTCTTTATTTCGAACAAAGGAATTATCTACACACTTGACTTGTCTTGAATACCTGTCTTCATACTTCTATGTACAATCTCTTGACGCAAACACACACACACACACACACACACACACACACACACACACACACACACACACACACACACACACACACACACAAACACAAACACAAACACACACACTAAAAAAATATACATCTTTCCCATTTTACGAGTGCTCTAGAGTTTTTTTCTTCCATATTATTTCTTTTAACATTCCACACAGTCGTAGAATTTTGACCCTTTCCTTTTTTATTCTTTTTTTTTACGCCGGAGGAAGCTGAAGTGAGGGGAAAGATACCTGCGTGTGATTCAGGGTACCTGTCTGGCCGTGACTTGGGTTCAGGTTAAACTTTCTTACGTAACACCTCATTGTATAACTCTCTATTTTTTTTCTCTCTCTCTCTTTCTATCGTTCTCTATATCTATCTTTCTTTCGCTTTCTCTCTCTCTTTCACACTTACAATACCATTAATATATATCTAAATACAACCAAATACACATAAATCCTTAATTAATATTTCCTGGACATTACTTTTGGCTTTACAGACGAAAAACATTTATAAAACTATTGAATTATCCTCTGTGAGTGAGCGATTCTTGGCCAGATATAAAACCCAATTTCTCTAAACGTACCACTAAATGTCTATATTACTCCCCATGGAAATTTCAACCCTCCTGATAGGCTGAGGGCGTGTTAGGGACATTCTATTGCCTAAAGGGCACTATTAGTGAGGAGGGGAGGAAGGGAATACTGGCGGGAGAGAGGGAGGGGAATGGAAAGGAAGGGATTGAGAGAGTGGGAGAAGGTACATATGTGTGGCGCAAGGAAAAAATGATATTAAGGTGATACTTTCTGGTGTTTTGATGTGTGGTGTGTGGTGAGACTGCAAGATAGATAGATAGATAGATAGATAGGTAGATAGATAGAGCTAGAATGACAAGCAAACACAAACACATTTTGCAATTTTTTTTTTCAGCATTCTGTAACATAAAACAATTTGTCACATAAAACTTATATAACTTTCAAAAGGTAGCTTGGCACGTTTACATTTTTTAACAAGATTGCAAAACATCTGCATATAAAGGACGAATAAAAGCGACACAACGAACATATATAGAAAAAATGAAAGCACATATACATGCAACTGGACCCAGAAACACACACACACACACACACACGCACACACACACACACACACACACACACACACACACACACACACATACACACACACACACACACACACACACACACACACACACACACACACACACACACACACACACACACACACACACACACTACTATCGTTACACACCGGTATAGAATAGACAAATAGTACAATGGGGAGACTCACTTAAAAAAAAGATTCATTAATGGTTTTCTAAAGATTTACGTCTCACTTTTTCTTCCTAACCTTCTATTTTGCCTGCACCTGCCCGCCTTCCCTCGACCCGTTGTTATTTCAATTAAAAGTGTTTAGATTCGCAGACGTGCAATTGTTTTGACCGTAAATATGAGAGAGCGAGAGAGAGAGAGAGAGAGAGAGAGAGAGAGAGAGAGAGAGAGAGAGAGAGAGAGAGAGAGAGAGAGAGAGAGAGAGTGAGTGAGTGGAAGGAAGCAAGGAGGGACGGGAACGCCACTGTCCCAAGGAATATTGGAAAGTAGTGCTATCTTAGAGGTACCAGAGAGAGAGAGAGAGTGAGAGAGAGAGAGAGAGAGAGAGAGAGAGAGAGAGAGAGAGAGAGAGAGAGAGAGAGAGAGAGAGAGAGAGTTATTCATAAGGAAAAGGTTAGAGAAGGTGTTGAAGAGTATGTAGATGCAGTAGTAATCAGGATATAGGACGAGAGTGGGAAGAGGTGAGAGATGAGAGGTGAAGGCAAGGAAGGTGGAGGAGGAGAGGCAGTAGCGGTGAGTGGCTGGGTGAAGAAGCAGCAGCAAATAGGGAAGAAAGGGGAGAGGGACAAGTGGTGGTAATGGCGGCGGTGAGGGAGGAGGGAAAGGGGGGCGGCGCACCTTGGCGTGAAGGGGAAGTAGCAGAGGAGATGGAAAATGAAAAAAAAAGTAGAAACTCCACGCTTGATTGGCAAAAAAAGGTGAAAAAAAAGATATTGAGACGCTGTGTGTTGTTAAGGAAGACTTTTCAGTTAATAAGACACTAACGAGAATTACATGAAGAAAGAAATATATATAAAAAAAATGGTTGATAAGAAGTTTAATCATGAGAGAGAGAGAGAGAGAGAGAGAGAGAGAGAGAGAGAGAGAGAGAGAGAGAGAGAGAGAGAGAGAGAGAGAGAGAGAGAGATGAGAGAGAGAGATAAGGGTAAGGCCACGTTTATGTATTGGATATGACATACTATGAGTTTGCATAACGTGGCGTAGCAATATTCCTTGTGGACGGAGTGTAAAATAAAGAGAAAGAACGTTTTCAAGTGACTATAAAAGCGGAAATCGATCTTAGGCCAAGGAATGAATGTAACCTGAGAGGCTATTGATCTGCGAGAGAGAGAGAGAGAGAGAGAGAGAGAGAGAGAGAGAGAGAGAGAGAGAGAGAGAGAGAGAGAGAGAGAGAGAGAGAGAGAGAGAGTGAGTGAGTGAGTGAGAGAGTGAGAGAAGAAAAAAAAGAAAGTCATCCGTGTGTGGTCTTCTCTCTCTCTCTCTCTCTCTCTCTCTCTCTCTCTCTCTCTCTCTCTCTCTCTCTCTCTCTCTCTCTCTCTCTCACTGCTAAAAGCCACATACGTTCGTGTTTACATATTCCCTGTGGTCATGGATCGTCCCTCAGTGGAATACCAAATATACGTGATGCTGTGCCTATGATAAGGAGACAAGATAAACTACAGCGCCGCCTGTCTGGCTGAGGAGGAAGACACACACACACACACGCACTCTCTCTCTCTCCTCTCTCTCTCTCTCTCTCTCTCTCTCTCTCTCTCTCTCTCTCTCTCTCTCTCTCTTTCTCTTCTCTCTATCTCTATCTCTTTCTGGTGCTTCGGCTACATTATTTACATCATCTCACTCACTTTCCCTATTTGCTATGTAGTCAAGTAGCCTTCCTATTTACGGCGGTGATATGTACTGCTATTGTGCTGCTATTACTGTAGACATTAGACCTAATAGGAGAGAGACAAATTTTCAACGTGATGTAATTTGTCTAATATTACATTTTCTTTTGTTTTTCGATACCTCGAGGTTAGAAGGTTAATTTGACCATTATCACCACCACCACCACCACCACCACCACCACCACCACCACCACCACCGCCACCACCACCACCACCACCACCACTACCACACAAGCACCACAATCTAAACACAATTATGCACACCATTTAACACCAAAACCAACATCCCGTTTGTGCCACACCATAAGCCACATAACATGTCCCTCCAACCCACCTCAACACGCCACCACAACCACCACAATCATTCCACACTCCACACATCACCACCCACAACACCATCTACACCCGTCACAACACCAGTCATCACTCACCACCTTAACAGCCGGCCCAAACCTACCCTGATAAAACACCCGCGGCCGTCGTGGCTAATGAGTTCTCAGCGGGAGGCTAAGTATAAAAAAGGGTGATGTACGGTTTTCCACGTCTCTTCTCCTCCTCTCCCTCTCGTATCCCTTCTATTTCTCTGTTCCAGCTCCCCTTCCCCCTCTAGCGGTTGGGTGTTATTGCTGGGGGCTTGGGGTGGATGTGGAGGGTAAGGGGGCGAGGGAGGTAGTTTTATGCCTTGTTCAACACATTATCGCAAGCACTAAACACCGCTCAGAGTGTTGGTAGTACGATGGAGTAGGACACGAATAGCCCGATTTGTTGTTGCATTGAAATTTTCGTACCTAAACCCACTGAGAATATTTCGATTGTAAATTCTAACTCCCTCAGCCGCCCCCTCCCTCGCACATCTCTCTCTCTCTCTCTCTCCCTGTGTGATAGTGAGTATTTATCATTATTATTTATTAGTGTCTTTAACTAAGCTAATGTGTTTGAAGAGTGATTGTAGTTTGTAGTGTTTGTATGTGTGTTATTGTTTGTTTTCTTTGAGTTCTTCCTATTCTCAGGTATTGGTCCGTGGAATGTATTGGATCGCGATTGTTGTGAAAGAGGGAAAAAGCCTTTATTGTATATATGTATGTATGTATGTATGTATGTATGTATGTATGTATGTTTTCCTGACCATTTTTTTTATTTTGTATTCCTCCTGTATTATTTTTTTTATTATGGTTACATCTATACAGTGTTTTTGTTTTTTATGTTTTCTTTGTTGTGTTTTGTTTTGTTTTGCAGAATGTGGTTGGCAATTTACGGAATAAAATCTGTAGTAATTGATAGATTATTTTAGTTTTTATATTGTGTGTGTGTATGTGTGTGTGTGTGTGTGTGTGTGTGTGTGGGTGTGGGTGTGGGTGTGGGTGTGGGTGTGTGTGTGTGTATGTATATAAGTGGCAAAGGAGTTCAGATCTTTTCTCGCTTCAACACATAATATTTCGCTAACTGTGTTGGAGGCAAGACAAAAATCCGAGTTTTGAGAATGAAGCAGACGAAGGATGGTTCTTCCCCCTTTAGGTGCGAAACAGCAGTCGTGTGTGCGTGTGCGTGTGCGTGTGCGTGTGTGTGTGTGTGTGTGTGTGTGTGTGTAGGCAGATAAAGAGTCTGTGTGTGCGGGGGAAGCCAAGGCCACACACACAGCTCCCTTCAGCGTGGCGTGAGGACCACCATCTTCTCCTTCCTTCCCTTTAAGAAATTAATCCAAAAGTTCTAAAGTCCCAAGGATAAATAGGGATTAAGTGTCATTATCTTTTCTACCTTCTTTTCCTCCTTCGCCCCTGCACACACACACACACACACACACACACACACACACACACACACACACACACACACACACACACACACACACACACACACACACACACACACACACTATCTAGTCTATATTATATACGTATATGCTGGTTGTTTTTTTGTCTTCCTACTGAATTATTGTTTATTTGTGGAAATGTTTCATCCTAATTTAGTGTGACAGAATATATTGAGGACTATTGCATCTTCCCATTGATTCGTTAATTATAGGTACGTGGTTTTAATTGGTTTTGAATACTTCCGAAGGTCGTTTTCTATTGGTAATACTGTAGTGTGGTTTCTATTTGATGACTTGTTACTTGTTACTTATTATCATTATTATCATTATTATTATTGTTATTTTTATTTTGTTGTTGTTCTTGTTGCTGTTGTTGTGGTTGTTGTTGTTGTGGTTGTTGTTGTTGTTGTTGTTGCTGTTGTTGTTGTTGTTGTTGTTGTTGTTGTTGTTGTTGTTGTTGTTGTTGTTGTTGTTGTAATCATGATCATTAATTACGCTGAGTTAATAATCAGTGAATTCTGGCCATTGATTATTATTAGCTCTTTGTTGTATTGGGTTTCGGTATGATTAGAGCAACTCCGATATTGGGATTCATCAATACTGTCAGGTACATGAAAACAACAGAAAGGACAACGTGTGTGTGTGTGTGTGTGTGTGTGTGTGTGTGTGTGTGTGTGTGTGTGTGTGTGTGTGTGTGTGTGTGTGTGTGTGTGTGTGTGTGTGTGTGTGTGTGCGTTATTCTCTCTCTCTCTCTCTCTCTCTCTCTCTCTCTCTCTCTCTCTCTCTCTCTCTCTCTCTCTCTCTCTCTCTCTCTCTCTCTCTCTCTCTCTCTCTCTCTCTCTCTCTCTCTTTCTCTCAGGCGCCGTATTACCGTGTTGCTGCTGCTTCGCCAAGAAAAGTTACGACCATCTAATCAATCAATCAACCAATTTTTTTCCCTCTCTCACCCACTTTTCCTTCTCCTCTCGTGACCTGTTGTAGCCTTGAACCCTCTCAGCGTTGATTCCTCTCAGTCCTATTTCCTCCCGCAACCTGATTTCCCCTTTCAGCTTCGTGTCTCTTTCCAGGCGTGACCCCTCTTATTTTCGATCCTATTAACCTTTGTCCCTCTTTTCCTTGTTTTTCTTCTCAGTCCTTGTCCCTCTATTGTCTTGGCCTCCTCTCCCTCTCTCCTTCTCTCTATCTTCCTCTCTCTTTTCATCTTGTTTCCCCTTAGTGAACGCAAATTCCTTCACCTTAGCTGCTCTCAGCGTCCCGCAGAACAATTCCTGTCGCCTCTCATCTCCGTTATCGAAAATACTGCCTCCTTCCTACCTATCTTTCGGCTCGACAGATTTTGAAAGACAGAAGGGAAGCTATGTGGTACCGTTCCTCCTTCTCCTCCTCCTCCTCCTCCTCCTCCTCCTCCTCCTCCTTCTCTTTCTCCTCCTCCTCATCTTCCTCCTCATCTTCCACCTTCTTTTTCTCCTGCTTTTTTGTCTTCTTTCTTTCTGCATATATTCTTCTCATTCATTCAACTTTATGCTCTGTCTCTCGCCTTCGTCACTACTTCTTTGAGACTCAGATATTCACGTTGTTTCTTCCACTCAACCTATCTCTGCATCTTCACCCTCCTCCTCACCCTTGCGCCTTCACCCTTGCACCCTCACCCTTGCACCCTCACCCTTGCACCCTCACCCTTGCCACCCTGCTTCTGGTACTCCCTAGCCGCGCTAATCCCGTTCGTTGCTACACAACTTAGGCGACAAAGTTCCGAGTCTTATCAAAACTTGCTGGTGCTGAGAGCTTCCAGTTATAACCATTTATCTACTGGGCAATAGGACATGGTGGTGTAGTAATAGTAGTAGTAGTAATAGTAGTAGTAGTAGTAGTAGTAGTAGTAGTAGTAGTAGTAGCAGTAGTAGTAGTAACAGTAGTAGTCATAACAATAAAAGGAAGAAGTATAATTTTGTAGTTTAATGCAGGAAATTATATGGAAATTTGAACTTGTACTGTTAAATGTGTGTGTGTGTGTGTGTGTGTGTGTGTGTGTGTGTGTGTGTGTGTGTGTGTGTGTGTGTGTGTGTGTGTGTGTGTGTGTGTCTGTGTGTGTGTGTGTGTGTCTCTGTGTGTGTTTCTTATCAGCCCTACAGACGTCGCTAATGGTTTGTCAATACATAACATTTTGTCAATGAATAAACAGAAGTAAACACATTTCAAATCAGTGGCAACAACACGAGGACTAGAATCAACACACACACACACACACACACACACACACACACACACACACACACACACACACACACACACACACACACACACACACACACACACACACACAGATTATGAAAGAAAAGAGTAAAAAAAACACTTTTATTTCCTCTTAAGTCGCAGCGTTTTTCTTTCTTTCTTTTTTCCTTAGTTAGCAAAACTTGTAACGAGGACGAGGAAATCAAAAGCTTCAGCCACAGTCGCCTCAGGGATGGCTTTCAGCGCGGAGTTGTAAGTTGGTGTCCTACATTGCTGAGGGAATACTCATTTATTCTTAGAGAGAGAGAGAGAGAGAGAGAGAGAGAGAGGGAGAGAGGGAAAAGCGAGGGGGAGGGAGAGAAAAAAGTGAGGAATGATGAAAGTTGGCTAACGTGCGTCGTATATCATTTGAGTGACGAGTTAATGAGTGACAGCGATGAGTGATGGAGTGAATCGCAGTGGTGTTACGTGTTATTTTGATTTTCTCGCAGCTCATAGATTTGTAAATTAAGGGAAGGAAATAGTTTAGGTATATTTCATTCCTTCTCTCCTACAATTCTTATATTATTTTTTCTTTTTTATCTGTGCTCTTTTCCTTAATCTGTTATTTCTTCCTTATTTCAATTTGTTCTTCTTTCCTTTCTATTTTTATTTGTTCCCTCCTTACACTCCTTCCTTCCTTCCTTCCTTATTTATTTATATACCTTTCACTAGCACTGAACGAGAAGAGACAGTGGTTGCAGGTCAGCTCAGTTACGTCAGAACAATACTGGATCACGGACCTGACATTTTCATAACTTTAATACCAAGTCTGAACTGGGACCGAGAGCTGAGGCGAGGCGGGACGGGGTTAGGGTGAGGTGGATGGGAGGGGATAGAAATAAAATGAAAATAAAAATTGTATACAAATTGCAGATGGAAGTGTTGTGGTGGTGAAAGCTGGGGAGTTTACGGGTGTTGGAAATATTAATAGTGACGATTATTGTAGTTTTTTAGGGGTAGAATTAATGGGTTTATTGGTGGCGGTGGTGATGGTGGTGGTGGTGGTGGTAGTGGTGATGGTGATGTGATGGTGGTGTTGATAATGGTATGAACTGTGATGTTCAACTTTCTACGATTGTGTTGCTTGTTTTAAAAATGGTATTGCGTGAAGCATTTAAAGAATTCGTGTGTGGGTGTTGTGATGGTGAGCCGGTGTTGTCAATGGTAAATGAATGTTCAACTGTAATGATTTTAGATTTTTGCAGTGGTGTTGACGGTGGTGGTGGCGTCGGTGATGTTGATGTTGGTGGTGGATATGCTGGTGGAAGGGAACAAAAATTGATGTCCTGCACTGGGATATGATTAATTAAATGGAGTAAAAAATTAAAAGTGACTATGACACTAAACGTTTTAGGGGCGACAGTGTGATGGGAGTGACGGTGTGGTGGTGGTGGTGGTGGTGGTGTTGGGGTGAGGGTAGGGATGTACAGAGAGGATAGTGCAGGCGTGGTGGCAGCGTCGGGGAGGCGTGTGGGGGCGGCCTTCCCCTGGTGTCAGCCACCCACCTCCTCCTCCTTCAGCTTTAACTAACGAGCTTGTAATTCCTCAAGCTTTCGTGGCGTCGATTGGGAATGCTCGACCTTTTCATTTGAAGCCCCAGACTCCCCGCCGAGGACACGCGCGGCCAAAATTATATTACATTTTTCATTCTAGTTTTCATAATAATGGCATTGTTCAAATCTTACTCAAGTGAATATATATATATATATATATATATATATATATATATATATATATATATATATATATATATATATATATATATATATATATATATACACACACACACACACACACACACACACACACACACACACACACACACACACACACACACACACACACACACACACACACACACCTTTTGTTATATCATAATATCATTATGGTATCTGGACTTTATGGTGTAATTGAATTATCGAAACCTAAGTTTACCCAATCAAGCCTCGTCAGCTTCTTTTATGTCCTGTGTAAACTTGCTCACCCTCGCGGCCCTTCCTGGGAATGGGTACGGCAAGGGGCGTGCAAACCAACCACCTCCCATGAAAAGGCTGCTGGCCCTCAAAAGTCTACAATCAATTTGCAGTGAACAATTGTTAGGTTTAGTGTCTAACGTTGAATATTCCTGGTCTTTCTCTCTTTCTCTCTTTCTATCTATATCTCTTTTACAAACACACACACACACACACACACACACACACACACACACACACACACACACACACACACACACACACACACACACACACACACACACACACACTCGTCTTGGGGGAAATCTGTCAGAATCAAATGCTGGCGCCGAGAACCAATATTTGTCGTGCTGATCAGATGAGGGAAACAAGAAGTAAGGAAACTGAACCTCACCCAATTAGGACAGTTCCTGCTAATTAATTGGGCGGGACTACGTCAAAAGGAACTAATAAGGATCCTACCACCTCGATCCTGCTCACCCCTCCAATCCTGAGGTCAAATTTCCACACCAAACTAGAAAAAAATGGAAACCGGAACATTTCAACACAAAGGAGTAACTTTGAAGAAGAAAAAACTAGATATGAGAAAGATAGAACACAGAAATATGGGAAGAAATGAACCTAACGAAGGAGACATGAAAAAATACTAATAAACGGGGGATGAAAGGGTGGAGGGAATAGAAAGAGGAAAAGGAAAAAAGAGAAAGGGAGAAGGGGGATAATGGAGGAAAGGAAGGAAGGAGGGACTGAGAGAATCTTGGAAAACAGAGAGGGAAAGTTTGAATGCTGGGTGGGAGGGAAATCATGAGAGGGGAAAAAGGAATGCTGGGCAGGAGAGAACGAAGGAATTTAGGAAGAGTGGGAGGAAAAGAGGGAGGAAAAGGAAGCGGGAAGAGAGGATTTACTAAGAAAGAGGGAAAGGAAGTATAAGAAAAAGAAAAAATGTTAGAGAAAATCAATATAATTAAAGAATATCTACTTATTAATTACTTACTAATTTTTCTATTTTATCATCATTGTTACTTTTATATATTCACTTCACATTCCTTGCGTTTGGGAGGAAGGAAGAAAAAAAAAGTCAAGGAAAGGAAAGGAAGACAAAAAAAATACTTCCAAAGGATAAAAAAAAAATACACGAAAAAAAATCCCCGAGTTCACTGATATATTTTTCAAACTATCCATCATTGTTCTATTTTAAGAAGGGAAAAATATAAGTAGTAGATATTTCAAGCCATCACCTAACGTACCGGCAAAATCAATACTCTATGAGCTAAC
>JAXIVD010009259.1:12500-15766 GCA_036785275.1 Cancer borealis | reverse complement strand
GGTGAAAGTGGAATAACTAAGGAAAAAAAAAAAAAAAAAATGAATGAGCATGGTTGGTAAGAATGATGATAATAATACAGCAATATCAATAATAATAATAAAAAAAAAAATAATAATAATAATAACAATAATAATAACAATAATAATAAGAATGATAATAATAATAATAAAAATAATAATAATAAAAATAATAATAATAATAATAACAATAATAATAAGAATGATAATAATAATAATTATATGAATAATAATAATTGACAATAATAATAGTAACAATGATAATAACAATAATATTAGTAATGGTAATTATTGTCATTGTAACACTATGATTATTTATTATCATTATTATTATTTAGACAATGATTAATATACTATTACTACTACTACTACTACAAATAATAATGATAATAATACTAATAATAATAACTAAAAAAGTCTGAAAATGATAATGATGATGCTGATGATGCTGATGCTGATGCTGATG
This sequence comes from Cancer borealis, assembly GCA_036785275.1. Lineage (NCBI taxonomy): Eukaryota > Metazoa > Arthropoda > Malacostraca > Decapoda > Cancridae > Cancer > Cancer borealis. The sequence goes on along the minus strand of JAXIVD010009259.1, from coordinate 15,282 downwards.
CTGATGCTGATGCTGATGATGATGAGTGAGCAGCATTCATACACAGACAATTACTACAGGGTCAATATGTATAGTATATAAAGGACGTTAGAGTAGGGAGTCACTATTTAACCAAGGGAGGAGGAGGAAGAGGAAGAGGAAGAGGAAGAGGAAGAGGAGGAATGGAGGAGAAGGAGAAGGAGAAGGAGGAGGAGGAGGAGGAGGAGATCAGCACCCTTTTAAAAGATACACTTAATTGTAATCACTTAAGTCAGTCAGTCAGTCAATGAGTCAGTAAGTTATTTAGAAAGGGAGTCAGTCAGCCAGCCAATCAGTCAGTCATTGAATCAGTCAGTCAGTCAGTGAATCAGTCAACCATTCAGTTAACTACTCAATCAGTCACTTAATCAGTCAATCAGTAAACAAAAGTCTACTATTTTGTCAGTCAGTCAGTCAGGCGGTCAGCAGGTCAGTTAAGAAATCAGCAGGTCAGTGAATGAGTCAGCAGGTCAATTAATAAGTCAGCAGGTCAGTGAATAAGTCAGCAGGTCAGTGAATGAGTCAGCCGGTCAGTGAATAAGTCAGCAGGTCAGTGAATGAGTCAGCAGGTCAATGAAGGAGTCAGCAGGTCAGTGAAGAAGTCAGCAAGTCAGTGAATGAGTCAGCAGGTCAATGAATGAGTCAGCAGGTCAGTGAAGAAGTCAGCAGTTCAGTGAAGAAGTCAGCAGGTCAGTAAATAAGTCAGCAGGTCAGTGAATGAGTCAGCAGGGGTCAGTGAATGAGTCAGCAGGTCAGTGAATGAGTCAGCAGGTCAGTGAATGAGTCAGCAGGTCAGTGAATGAGTCAGCAGGTCAGTGAATGAGTCAGCAGGTCAGTGAAGAAGTCAGCAGGTCAGTGAAGAAGTCAGCAGGTCAGTAAATAAGTCAGCAGGTCAGTGAATGAGTCAGCAGATCAGTGAGGAAGTCAGCAGGTCAGTGAATGAGTCAGCAGGTCAGTGAAGAGGTCAGTGAATGAGTCAGCAGGTCAGTGAGGAAGTCAGCAAGTCAGTGAATGAGTCAGCAGGTCAGTGAATGAGTCAGCAGGTCAGTGAATGAGTCAGCAGGTCAGTGAAGAAGTCAGCAGGTCAGTAAATAAGTCAGCAGGTCAGTGAAGAAGTCAGCAGGTCAGTAAATAAGTCAGCAGGTCAGTGAAGAAGTCAGCAGGTCAGTAAATAAGTCAGCAGGTCAGTGAAGAAGTCAGCAGGTCAGTAAATAAGTCAGCAGGTCAGTGAATGAGTCAGCAGGTCAGTGAATGAGTCAGCAGGTCAGTGAATGAGTCAGCAGGTCAGTGAAGAAGTCAGCAGGTCAGTGAATGAGTCAGCAGGTCAGTGAATGAGTCAGCAGGTCAGTGAATGAGTCAGCAGGTCAGTGAATGAGTCAGCAGGTCAGTGAATGAGTCAGCAGGTCAGTGAAGAGGTCAGCAGGTCAGTGAAGAGGTCAGCAGGTCAGTGAATGAGTCAGCAGGTCAGTGAATGAGTCAGCAGGTCAGTGAAGAGGTCAGCAGGTCAGTGAAGAGGTCAGCAGGTCAGTGAATGAGTCAGCAGGTCAGTGAATGAGTCAGCAGGTCAGTGAAGAGGTCAGCAGGTCAGTGAAGAGGTCAGCAGGTCAGTGAATGAGTCAGCAGGTCAGTGAATGAGTCAGCAGGTCAGTGAAGAGGTCAGCAGGTCAGTTACTTTAAGGTGAATGAACTAACTTTTTCCAGAATCAGCAGGGGGATGCACTTTTATTGGAGGCTGCTGATACTGCTGCTGATACTGCTGCTGCTGCTGCTGCTGCTGCTGCTGTAATTGCTGCCTTTGTTGTTGTTGTTGCTGTTGGTGTTGTTGTTGTTGTTGCTGTTGCTGTTGCTGTTGTTGCTGCTGCTGCTGCTGCTGCTGCTGCTGCTGTTCCTGTTGCTGTTCCTGCTGCTGCTGCTGCTGCTGTTGTTGTATTTCCTGTTGTTGTTGTTGCTGCTGCTGGATCAGCTTTTGTTGGTAATGCTGCAGCTGTTGTTTTTGTTGTTGCAAAAGAATGTATTGCTGGTTGTGTTTGGCTGCAGGTTTGACGGCCCCGGCGCGCTCTGCAAAGGGGAGGGAGGGGGGGGAGGATGGGAGGGAGGGAAGGGGGGAGGGGGAGTGGGAGAGGAGAGGAGGGAAGGAAAGGAAGGAAAGGAAGGTTGGAGGGACGAGAGGCGCGAGGATGGTCAAGATTAGCTACTTCGTTCATCCCCTTGAGAGGGAGGGAGGGAAGGAAGGAGGGAGATGGGGAAGGAAGGAAGGAAGGAAGGAAGGAAGGAAGGAAGGAAGGAAGGAAGGAAGGAAGGAAGGAAGGAAGGAAGGAAGGAAGGAAGAGAGAGAGAGAGAGAGAGAGAGAGAGAGAGAGAGAGAGAGAGAGAGAGAGAGAGAGAGAGAGAGAGAGAGAGATAATGAAGGAAAAGGGAGGACTAGTGACCAGAATCAAATGGATGGATGGATGGATGGATGGACAGCAGGAAAGGATTAAACAAGAACTAAGGAAATAAAATAAATAATAACTAAAGAGATGGAGAGACAAGAAGAAGAAGAAAAAAAAAAAAAACAAGCCTTCTCCATCACCACCATTAGTACAAAAAAAAAAAAAAAAAAAAAAAAAAATTAATAGAAGGAAAAAAAATAGCATAATTTAAAAATAATAAACAACAATTTTCTTTTTTTTCCCACAAGTCCGTCTGTCTGTCTGCATGTAAGAGGCACTGTTGGCACTACTAGCACTGTCCCAATCAGCTGTTTCCCCTTGGCACTTATTGC
>JAXIVD010009258.1:0-10000 GCA_036785275.1 Cancer borealis | reverse complement strand
ACAATATATCTGATCTTCTAGAGGATAGCCTCGGCCTATTCTCATACTTTATAATATTTTGTATTTATCTAGCCCGTGATTCAAACCCAGGACCTCTTGGTTGTGAGCCGAACAAAGTAGCTATAAGCCATACAATTCTGCTTGGGTCAACGATAGGCGCTATTCCTTTCACCAAGAAGCTTCCGTAATACAGAATCAAACTCACAATCTTTTGGTGACGAGCCGAGCACTGTAGTACCACAGAGCCACCGAATTAGTGTTTGTAATTGTGAATACAGCAGTGCCACTTCACTGGGGCTTAGTGCCAATAGGGTTACAGTGCCGGAAGGAGTTTGGAGCTGGAGGCAAAGTCAGGTTATTGTAGAGTTAAAGAAAATATCGCAGTTTTTCTATTTGAATGCGAAATATATTTGTTCCTCTCCCTATCTTCTCAGAAACGCGTTATTATATTTTTTGTGACTGTGGACATTGTTTGTACATTGACATTATACTTTTATATGTATTTCCCATCCTTTCTATAGTTATGAGTACGAAGAATAGTCTACCATTGTGAGAGAGAAAAAAAAAATCTGCCACTAACTTAACTCTGGTTTGCTCTATTCATCATCCTTTTTTCCCCTTGCATGTGGTGACAATTAAATACATTTTAGCGGAATTTGCGTTCGTTGGTACACACACATACAGATACACGAGTAAACCTCTTTAGTTTATCCTTATTCCTACTGTGTTTCTGGGAGCATATATAGACAATTGTAAAAATAATCCTAAAAGTTAAGGAATGTAGACAAGCCTTTCAGAAACATGCGTGGAACTTCAATAAAGGCTGCTGGGAGTGACATTCACGCTCATCGTATTTTTAACAGGATCACGTAATTTTCTTTCTCAGGCTGAGATAAAATGAAAGCAGCAAAGAACAAAGATAGAGAAGAGAGAAGAGAAGAGAGAGAGAGAGAGAGAGAGAGAGAGAGAGAGAGAGAGAGAGAGAGAGAGAGAGAGAGAGAGAGAGAGAGAGAGAGAGAGAGAGAGAGAGAGAGAGAGAGAGAGATGCAAAAAAGTATTGGAAAGAAAAAATTTTCGGGGCGTGAAAAAGTTTTGGGTTAAGAGAGCAAAAATGACACCAGGACAGATGTGATGAGCGGCCGAAGCGGGAACTATGAGGGGAACAGAAATTAGTTGCAAGACAAAGGGCATGTAAGTGAAAGTTAGATGACTGTGATGAGATTGATGGTAATTAGAAAATGTGCTGGCGAGGCAAGTGAAAGGTGATCCGTTTGAAAGATAGAATATGCGGGCGTGCGACACCACCACGAAGATTGATGATGATGATGATTTATCTGATTCTACGGACATAATGACATTCTGGCGTAAGTAAACTTCTAATTAATATCTGATGCTCTTACGTGGATTCTACGTAAGGAAAGTTCATTGCTAGCAACATTTAAGTATTGCTGATGACTTAGAAATATAAGAGGAGCGACATAAATAACTTATATAAAAGAAGAAATTGATGAAGAAAAAAGTTCATTCAGGTAGGGTATCGGATCCCTTCTAAGAAAAATAAACATGAAAACATACATATAAAGTCTCCTTACTACACTATTATAACCACTTCTAAACATTGTACAGCATATTTCCTTTCCCTTTCTGTATAACCACGACCCTAACCAGTTTTTCCTTTACATCTTTAGAGTGAACACCAACCAATATCTATTTCTAACACTTTCTCTCACGTTTTTCCTCCCTCTTTACCTGGCTCTGACAACGGACGGGTCAACCTCAACCTCTTCAACGAAATCGTAACACTCTCCCGCGCCTTTTACGGGTAGACGAACTCTAATGCGTCAATCATGAAGCTGCCTTGTGACACCTGGCTTTCCGTGACCCAAATGCAATCTTCCAACAGTGAAAAGGAAGGAAGGACCGGACGAAAAGATGGAAGAAAGGAAATACCAAAAGGAAAAGTTAGTGACAGGAAAGAAGCATTAAAGTAAGGAGGAAGAAGAAGAAGAGGGATAGATAAGAGGGAGTCTTGTTGTACATTTGAAAGGACATGTGGAGGGAGTTGGAAGTCTATTCTGTAATATTAAACGTTCAAGGCAGGGGAGAGTCGCTTTAATATTCTCCCTCGGCTCTTCAAGTCTGGTGGAATAAGGACAAAATATAAATATACTACATGGCACTTTTTATATATTTTTAGTATATGCAAAATTGATGATGATCAGTATGTTGAGAATGAAGAGGAGGAGGAGGAGGAGGAGGAGGAGGAGGAAGAGGAGGAAGAGGAAGAGGAAGAGGAAGAGGAAGAGGAAGAGGAAGAGGAAGAGGAGGAGGAGGAGGAGGAGGAGGAGGAGGAGGAGGAGGAGGAGGAGGTGAAGGACAAGGAGGACGAGGAGGAGGATGAGATGGTGGTGGTGGTGGTGGTGGTGGTGGTGGTGGTGGTGGTGGTGGTGGTGGTGGTGGTGGTGGTGGTGGTGGTGGTGGTGGTGATGGTGGTGGTGATGATGATGGTAATGATGAAACCTGTACTTTGAGTTGTATAATTTTGAACACTCCATAGGTTTGTTAGTATAGAATAAGTATCACTTACTTTTCATTTGGAATGCAAGAGTTCCTTATTCATCTTTCTCATTTTACCACCACTTCATATAGGTTTCCTTGGCTAATTGAGCATCTTCACGTGAAAAAGAGAAAGAGAGAGAATAAGAGAGGAGGAGGAGGAGGAGGAGGAGGAGGAGGAGGAGGAGGAGGAGGAGGAGGAGGAGGAGGAGGAGGAGGAGGAGAGTTGAGGGGATGGGATTGGGGTAAGGATGTGGTAAGGTCTGATACACAACTTAAGAGTCTTTCTCTTACTCTTGAGTTGGCATTCCCCTAACTTCCGGCACTGCACCATTAGTATTAAATATAATAAATAAAATGTAAGTTCAATGGTGCACATTAATTTTTGTAAGAACAATGTTTTTTCTCTTTACTTTTATTAGTATTTATTTCTTACAAGATGTTTATTTTTGGGTTACATAATCCATTCTGAGTTTTTATATTTTTCCTAAATCTTTTCCTTTTATATATGTAACGTGAATTTAATTATCTTTCCTCACTTTACTACTGCCTCGGGGACACATTGTAGTAATCCCAGACCGCCTCAATCTCCCTCCATGGAAAACTTGATGAAATGAGACGATGAGGAGGTGACACATGATTACAGAGAAGCTACAGGAGCCGCTACACTATTTATTATGCGTCCATCATTATGCAAAGAAGTTCCTCTAAAGTTTGTATGGTGTGTGTGTGTGTGTGTGTGTGTGTGTGTGTGTGTGTGTGTGTGTGTGTATGTGTGTGTGTGTGTGTGTGTGTGTGTGTGTGTGTGTGTGTGTGTGTGTGTGTGTGTGTGTGTGTGTGTGTGTGTGTGTGTGTGTGTGTGTGTGTGTGTGTGTGTGTGTGTGTGTGTGTGTGTGTGTGTGTGTGTGTGTGTGTGTGTGTGTGTGTGTGTGTGTGTGTGTGTGTGTGTGTGTGTGTGTGTGTGTGTGTGTGTGTGTGTGTGTGTGTGTGTGTGTGTGTGTGTGTGTGTGTGTGTGTGTGTGTGTGTGTGTGTGTGTGTTTTGGCCCCTCATTTAGTCTACTTTACCTCTACAACCCCTTCCTTCCCACCCTTTACTGCACATCAATGGCACCGTGTGTACAACCACAGATGCTAGCTGCTTCGACAAAGAAACACGCAGCAAATAAAACGTTGATGCATGAAGGGGGAGAGAAAAACTACTCATTAACTTTTCAATGGTAATGAAATGGCTACATGAATTAGGCTTCTTTCCACGATGAGAAAAAAACTAATAGATCGCACGACACAGCGACCGAATAGTGACACTGACTGACTCGTTCCATCACTAGGATAGGAAAGATATGAAACAGGATCTCGCAGGCCACTCCGATGGACAACTGACGATCTCCCTCGCGCCTTCCTTCCTTCCTTCCTACATGTCTCTCAGGCGTCAAACGTACGACCACAGACTGATGAGGGCGACGCGAGGAAGAGCGAGGATTGGAGACTACTAGTAAAGGACGTTTAAAAGAGTTTGTTATGTAGCTGTGGCGTGTTTTTAGTCTTCCTTGGGATCCAGAAGGCAGGAGTAATCGATCTGGAATTGGCCAACCTCGCTGTCCTTGAAACCACCGAAGATGTACTTCCCAGGACCATGTGGTGTCTTGCCCAGAAGGAAGTTTGCAAAGGCCATGAGATATACACGCTCCGTCAAGGGGAAATCACCGCTCTGTTCCGTGCATACACAAAGAAAATGTTGTTTGTAAATTTGTCTGCTTTGAATTGATACCGTGGTGTGTGTGTGTGTGTGTGTGTGTGTGTGTGTGTGTGTGTGTGTGTGTGTGTGTGTGTGTGTGTGTGTGTGTGTGTGTGTGTGTCCTACTACATATTACTAGAATAACTTTTGTGATATGTATCGGAGATGTTAGTATTTCAAATTAATAGGTTATTAGTTCTACAAAGTTATATCTTTTCATTTGCTTCATACATAAAAAAAAGATCATGTTTGTTGATTAATATCCAAATTTATCACAACTAGAATACAACATGTTTTCCCAGCTATCTTCTGCTCTAATCGTGATGATCAAATACTCCTTGAAGTACATTACTTAACATAAATTCAAACAAAACTACTCCCACTATCATACTACTAATAAAAAATACATCGGAAGACAAATGAGTGAATTAATGAAACACATTATTACATTACAAGGCATACTAAAAATCAATACCAATTCTGTTTCTATATCCAAAATAATCTATTCTCTCTCTCTCTCTCTCTCTCTCTCTCTCTCTCTCTCTCTCTCTCTCTCTCTCTCTCTCTCTCTCTCTCTCTCTCTCTCTCTCTCTCTCTCTCTCCATCACTTACCGAGGTGAGAGCCCTGTACGCTTCCTCTGTAATATTATCCACCTGATCCTCGGGAAGCTTGATGAACATAGCATAGAAGCTCTTCAGTTCCTCATAGGACACAATACCGTCATCTGCAACACGGAATGAAGGAGTAGTGAAGGGAAACATTTGGAAGGGTGGAAAGGAAAGGGAAGACGAACCATAAGGAGGAGAGAGAGTGAAAGAGAATGAGAGAGAGAGAGAGAGAGAGAGAGAGAGAGAGAGAGAGAGAGAGAGAGAGAGAGAGAGAGAGAGAGAGAGAGAGAGAGAGAGAGAGAGAGAGAGAGAGAGAAGAGAGAGAGAGAGAGAGAGAGAGAGAGAGAGAGAGAGAGAGAGAGAGAGAGAGAGAGAGAGAGAGAGAGAGAGAGAGAGAGAGAGAGTATAGAATTAAAGAATAGCACAGCGTTAGGCAGGCAATCACAAAGGTAACAGTGTGTGTGTTTGTTTCACTTTATAAATGTCCGAGGAGAAGGCATACAATAAAATCACACAGAAATAAAACTGTATCAGTAAATAACATACCTATCTATTCAGTAATAAAATATAGTCAAAGTTTTTACACAGTTGGTAGAATCAGATGAAATATATCCATCCCATACATATTTAGTAAAGTGAGTCACAATTAAGTGGCAGAGAGTTCCAAAGATTCAGTTAACAATCACAATATCGACCTTGTGATAAAATCGAGGCTAAAGAAAGTATAGAAGAGGAAACAGAATATGTACTACAACGGACAGCCTTAGGTAACTTGGTCTTAGTGAGGGCAGTGTGACGATAAAATAGATAAAAGCTTGACTCCTTGATAGCAAAAAAACTACATCTAAAATAGCAAATGCTTCTTCAGATGTTGATAATTGAAAAAGCATAAGAGTTACCTGGATAATCTTATAACATCACACCATAAAACAATACATACATTAACATCTAACTTCAAAACCTCAAAACACGTGACATCAATATCAACATCAATATCACATCAATTAAATGTCACTCGTCTGTTTGATATATAAAATTGGATACGTTATATGAATCGCTAATGAGGATAAGAGCAAAGTGATTGATGTACTCGTAAAACAATTGAAGTATCGCTTTCAGATTCAATTCCTTTTGATTAATTTCCCTCTTGTTCTATTAGATTTCGTAGAATTTCATATATAAGGACGACACACACACTCACTCTCTCACTCTCTCTCTCTCTCTCTCTCTCTCTCTCTCTCTCTCTCTCTCTCTCTCTCTCTCTCTCTCTCTCTCTCTCTCTCTCTCTCTCTCTCTCTCTCTCTCTCTATCTATCTATCTATCTATCTATCTAGCTAGCTAGCTAGCTATCAATCAATCCATTTATTTTACTCACCTCTCCTGTTAATGACCTTGAACAGTATTTTGGGCAGGATTTGCAGCCAGATGGGGAAGTCTACCATGGCTCGCGCCCCGTGCACCAGATTACCCCACATATTCAGCCACTGGTACATTTGCACTCGGTCCGGGATGCGGTCTACGTCGAACTCTGAAAGGCAGGAAGGGATTATATTCGTGTGAAAGCGAAGTGGAGGAGAGTGGTTGGCGGGGAGGGGTGGTCGGGAAAGAGAATAAGAGAGGAAGGGAAAGAGAAATAGTCGGACGGAAAGAAAAAGAAAGGCAGTGAGATTAATAAAATAAAAAGAAAATGCGAAAACAAATACACACCAGACAAGACAAAGGAAGGAAGCCCAAAACAAACAAGGCAGTCGAAGCATTAATGCCTTGACACACACACACACACACACACACACACACACACGCACACGCACACGCACACGCACACACACACACACACACACACACACACACACACACACGAGGAGGGGAGACTCACCGAAACCGTATTCAGGTTCAATCTTTCCTACGTGTTCAAGTAGACACTCGAAGAAGTCAGCGTGGATCTCTTTCATGGTTAAGTAGTACTCGTTATCTTCCGACCAGCCTGCGTAGTGCCTCATCCTCTGTAACACAAGGTAAGGGGTGAAGGGTTTCTAGTTGTCTGCATAGCTAGAGAACAGATGGACTATTGGAGAGAGGGGGAAAGAGAAAGAGAAAGAAAGATAGAGGGAGAAATAAAATACTCGTATAGTTAAAAAAAAAAAAAGGAGATGGAAGTAAAAGAAATAAGTGTTTGTGTAGCGCACACAAATAATTTACAAAACACACGCACACGCACACGCACGCGCACGCGCACACGCACACACACACACACACACACACACACACACACACACACACACACACACACACATATGAACTCGTAATTTCACAATATCTTAAGTATTAGAGCGAAAGTCAATGCAACACACAACCTTCGTTCTTATAAGGCAAGATCTGCAGCAACACTCCCCATTCTGCAGCCGTTGTTTGTAATCCCAAGACTAGTAGTGTACCATGTACATTAATTTCACTTGGTAATTAGTTGAGCGAGTGACAAATGGCAAGAGTTTAATTTCTAATTATGTGAGTGTCTCTCAGATGCAAGGATGGGAAGGTTTGGTGGAGTCTAATGCGAGCCTTATAGAGATTGTTCTGTCCATGATGCTCTCTATTTGTTGTTTTATCTATTATAAGTGGCTGTAAGGTGGTTTAAGTATGCCACGATGCACTTGGAGTAAACTCGTCCTATCGTACATACTTTTAAAGTGGAGACTCCGTGAACTTCATTATTGTTGTTGTAAAGTTCCTTCGTCTTTTATCAATGACTCTCAACATGAACCTTTAATGTCATATTGAACTTGAAGCGACGACAATTTTTTTCCGTCCTCTTCAGGAAAAAAAAAATAAACACACGATTTTAGCAGTGCACCTTTGTAAGAAAGAAAATGAGGCTTTAGTGATTTATCATGAAACCGATAAATAATTGAACAAAAAAATACAGGGAGATGGATGATATGGATTACAGGAGAAACATCCACTTTTTCTTTCTTTCGGGTGTTATCTTTAAGGGATCATCCGTCTTTATCTCACCCTGCCCTTTGCATCTACCTGTGACATCAACCACCTGTATATACGTCCTCTCTCACCACATCTATAAATCTCTTTTCTGGCCTTCCTCTTCTCCTCCCTGGCAGCTCTATCCACCTGCAGCATCCTCACATCCCTCCTCTGTACATGCTCAAGTCATCTCAATCTCGCCTCTCACTATGTCTCCGAGCATTCCTACTTTTGCAGAATCCCTGTAATATATTCATTCATAATACTGTCTGTCCGTGTCACTCCCAATGAGAAAAATCAGTATTTTCAACTCTCTTACCTCCTGTTTTTCCTTTTTTTTTTTAATGTTATTGTAATACGTTTTCAGGCCATAGACATATGGCATATATACAGCTCAGAACACACTAGATGGCTGTACCTAATACAATGTATATACCTCAGAACACACTACGTATGTAGTACCTCAGAACACACTACGAATATATATGCACCTCAGAACACACTAGATGGCTGTACCTAACACAATATATATACCTCAGAACACACTACGTATGCACCTCAGAACACACTACGTATGCACCTCAGAACACACTACGTATGCACCCTCAGAACACACTAGGTAAAAGAAGCCATGATCTTGGGAAAAAAGCCAAGGAGTCGTCACCCAGCCCGCTACCACTGACCACCACCATCACCACCTTCACCCCCTTTGCCGCCTCTCCTCCCCGTCAACCCTCCAGTCTTCCGCCTCCCTCACTCAGTACAGCAACCCCACTCCTGGATTGCTATTGAGGAATTCTTTCAAAAGGGCCCGTTTTTAAGCGCCTCGGCCAAACTTCGGCTCGCCACAATATTGAAACAACAAAAAGCAAGGAAAACAACATCAAAAAACAAGAAAAGAACAACAACAACTAGAGTAGTGAGCGAAATGTTTTGTTTTGTTTGGTTTGAGTTGCGTCTTTCTGTTGGTAATTATATCTTTAATGTAATCGTTTTATACTTTTTTTCACTGAGGTTATTAGATTTATAATGTTGTATTGATATTCGGATACATTGTGTGCTATTATGGAGCATTTAGTTTACTTATCATATACGTTTACCACAAATAGCATTCCAAGCCCATTAATTATGAAACATACATATCATAAATCAGTATATTTCTCTACGTAGACAGATTTATATACCATTATCTTTACATTTTTATTATATAATTTAGTTTTCTTATCGTAATAGATCAACTTTAGCGTGTACATTGATGAATTATTGAAATATTAATGACAATACTTACAAGTGCCGACAAACTAGTATGACGTAGCTGTGACGTAGCTGTTACCTCACAACTAACACACTCGCATGCTTTTCAGTATTACATTATCACACTCTGGAAAACTGTACAAAACAATAAACAAAATAAATTCAATAAACATGGCCCAGATTAACGTAAATGATGATTAATAACATGAAGTGGGTGTGGCTAAGCTTATCACCACCACCATTACCACCATTACCACCACCACCACCACCACCTCTCTCTTTCTCTTTCTCTCTCTCTCTCTCTTCTTCTCTCTCTCTCTCTCTCTCTCTCTATATATATATATATATATATATATATATATATATATATATATATATATATATATATATATATATATATCTCATCTCATCTCATCTCATCTCATCTCATCTCATCTCATCTCATCTCATCTCATCTCATCTCATCTCATCTCATCTCTCTCTCTCTCTCTCTCTCTCTCTCTCTCTCTCTCTCTCTCTCTCTCTCTCTCTTTTTCTCTCTCTCTCTCTCTCTCTCTCTCTCTCTCTCTCTCTCTCTCTCTCTTCTCTCTCTCTCTCTCTCTCTCTCTCTCTCTCTCTCTCTCTCTCTCTCTCTCTCTCTCTCTCTCTCTCTCTCCAGCATCACCTTTCTCTCCCTCCAGGGTACAGTACATTCTGTCCCTGATTTAGCCTCAAGTTGGGGAAAGTAGTTTGTGATGAAGAGCGAAGAGTCAATGAATAAATAGTTAATACGCCATGAAGTTAGGAGAAAGACTAGACGATTTCATGATGGGGATGGGGAGGTGGGTGTAGGTAATAAGGGGATTAGGCTTAACAGGAACTAGTGC
>JAXIVD010009257.1:0-10000 GCA_036785275.1 Cancer borealis | reverse complement strand
AACAAGAAACGAGGCGTCACTTGAGAAATCTAGTCTGCCTCCAGCAAGACTACCGGCACCATAGGATTAAGATATATAATAAAAATGAATAAAACTAATAAAATGTCACAGACAATACTAAAACATTGTTTTGGGTAGTAACGCTGGAAACAGAAGTGTGATTCTGAGGTTGTCCACATTTGTGTGAGCCACTATTCAGATAAAGTGTCTACCTTTTTCAATCTGTTCTTGTAGTTGGGATCTGTGGGATACCATAACACAGAATGTGATTGAGATTCTTGAACTTCGACGATTCTTGAACTTATTTTTTATTTATTTATCAAATTTTATTTATTTTTTATTTTTTATTTATTTTTTTTTTTTTTATTTTTTTTTTTTATTTATTTATTTTTTTTTTTTGTTCCCTTTAATTTATTTACATGTTTGTTTGTTTGTTTGTTTGATTTTTTTTTTTTTTTTTTTTTTTTTTTTTTTTATTCATTTTATATTTGTACATAGAAATAAAAAAAAAAATATATATATATATTCATACAATTCCAGTCACGCATCATGCATACACATTCATTCTTGGGGCCTGAACCTAAGGCAAAACTAAAGTCATTAGTCAGGGTAAGTGGGGGACAAAAATGATACATACATATAATGGGGGAGGATACGTACGAATACGTATTTACAATAAATTTGGGGATAAGTGCATGACTTTCACGCTAGACACATAATCATTCATTCAAAACATATTTATAATAAAAGAAAGTGCAGTATATACAAAGTGTCAATAATAAAAAAGAAAAACATTGAAATATACAAGTAAGTCATAACTCTTTGATTAAGTTGGTCTCGGCCAGGAAAATCATCAGGTTATCGACCACATCCGGATGCTGGTCACCCAGAAGGGTGCGTCATCGGAAGGCGGCGGGCCTCACAGCAAGCTGCGAGGGACCGTCGCGCCTCCCGATAACGCACACAGTGAAGCAGGATGTGGTCGATAGAGAGGGTAGTGTGACAGGTGATGCATTGGGGTGGGAAGGCGTGGGCGATGTAGGGGAGCATGTGGGTGGGTAGGGTGCAGCCCATCCTGAGGCGTCCGAGGACTACCTCCTGACGCCTTGTGGGGCGGTTGGAGGAAGCCCACTCGCCTAGGATGGGTTTTACTGTGGGAAGATGGAGGTTGTCCCAGTGACTTTGCCACAGGAGGTAAACTGATGATTTTGCAGCCGAGAGACATGACTGCAGATCGCGACGGAGGTTCCACGCTCCTTCGAGCTCTGCAGCGGACCTAGCCAGCATGTCAGCCTGCTCATTCCCGTAAATACGCGAATGACCAGGCACCCAAAACAAAGAGAAAGACTTACGGCGTGAATTTAACTTATTAATGATGTTGCCTTGGATTTCATTGGCATCCGTGCGCCCTGACTCTATCGCCTGAAGGGCTGACATAGAGTCCGTGAAAATTACAATTACGTTATGATTTGAATTTAGTGCATAATCTATGGCTTTATCAATTGCAAAAAGTTCTGAGGAAAAAACCGATGTATGGGAAGGTAGACGGAACCTGAGGGCACATTCACGCGACCAAACACTAGCACCCACACATTCATTCGACTTGGAGCCGTCAGTGTACAGGTGGAGCGTGGGAGGGAGGCTAGCGACGAGAGCCCGGAAGTGATATCCTATCTCCACCTCGGTCATGGCAGGCTTGTGCTTGGGTAGCCATTTTGTAATGGTGTTGGCTTTGGGCTCCCAAGGGGCTTTTGTTGGTAGCACAAGCTGGTCAACACCGTCAAGGTCCACTTCACACTTCTGGCATAAAGTGTGAAGGCGGACCGCTAGTGGACGGTGTCGACCAGTGTGGAGATGATGATGCTGCTTAATTGCAGTAGCTGCCATGAGACCGAGTGGAGTCTTCCGGGCCGTTGACAGGCCGTATGCCAGTAATAGGCCGTCCCGTCGCATACTTAGTGGTGATATATTGGCCTCAACCTCCAAACGCCCCACGCGTGTACACCGTAGGGCTCCAAGACACATTCGCAGACATGCATTCTGAAATACATCCAGCCTCCTCAGTGTTGCGTCCGACGCAGACCCATACACCGGTGAGCCATAGTCTAAGTGAGAACGAATTAAGGACTTGTACACCATTAATAAAGATTTTCTGTCTGCTCCCCAAGAAGTACCTGATAGGTATTTTAGGACATTGACTTTTTTATGGCAACGAACTAGTAAATTATTTATGTGTGTTTTCCAATTGAGTCTGCTGTCAAAATGCAGACCCAAGAACTTAACTGAGTTTTGAAACGGTATCGGCTGACCTTGAAGAGAAATATGCAAAGCGGGAATTTTACGTTGAGTGAAAACTACACCGATACACTTTGGAACAGAAAACTTAAATCCCCACAGAGAGGCCCACTGTTGGACGGGGTCAAGAGCAATTTGAATCCGTCCAGCCGAGAACTGCGCATTTGGCGACGAATGCCATAACGCACAGTCGTCAGCATAGAGCGAGTATTTAAGATTTCTTGGGGCAGGAGTTGATGACAGAATATCATTAATCATAACACAAAATAATGTAGGACTAAGAACACTACCCTGTGGCACCCCATTTTCCTGGACATAAATGTCCGAGAATACGTTACCGGGAAGCTTGACAGAGAAAGTTCTGTCCTGTAAGAAATTATCAACAAAAATGGGCAAGTTACCTCTTAAACCGTGAGCATGGAGTTTCATGAGGATACCGTGTCGCCATGTCATGTCGAAGGCTTTGTGAATGTCCAAGAACACTCCTATCATGAATTCTTTTTTGGCGAAAGCCTCTGAAATGCAATGCTCCAGGTGCATTAAATGGTCCATCGTGCTTCGGTATTTACGAAAACCCGATTGTTGACCACTTAACACACCTTTTGCTTCTAAAACAAAAAATAGCCTTTTGTTAATCATGCGTTCCATGACCTTACAGAGACAGCTCGTGAGCGCAATAGGGCGAAACGCACTGGGGTCCGTAAGGCGACCAGTCTTTTTGGGTATTGGGATAACGTGAGCAAAGTGCCAAGATTGGGGGAAGGTGTGAGTGGTCCAGATTCTATTATAAAGGGAGAGTAATTTAGAAAGTGAACTAGGGCCGAGATGTTGGAGCATGCTGTATGATATTTGATCTGGACCAGGACTGGAGCCTTTACAGGATTTCAGGGCAAGGAGGAGTTCATCCGGCGTAAACTCTGAGTTGTAATCAGTGTTTACGCCTCCTGTGGCAAAGTTTGGGACTGTTTGTTCTGCTGCCTCCTTCCGGGGAAGGAAGGCAGGGTGGAACGAGGCGGAGCTACTCGCCTGTTCAAATTGCCGGGCTAAGGTGTTGGCAATAGCTGGGGGGGTGTCTGTAACATCCCCGTTGGTGATGAGTGTGGTTATCGGAGTGGTTGTTTTTTTCTCGCTAAGGACATGGACTGTGTTCCATACCTGTCCTAGCGGGGTTGTACGGCTTACTGATGACGTGAACTCTCTGAAAGAGCCCCTCTTAGCTTGAAGGATGACTTTCCTTGCCTGAGCCCTTGCCTTTTTATAGGCTATGAAATTATCTTGACTGGGCTGCTGGCCGAAATACCTGTATCGCCTATTACGCTCACGAAGTGCTTGTCGGCAATCCGTTGTCCACCATGGAACTCCATGCTTTGTGTGAATTGTAGAAGTTTTCGGAATACATGCCTCAGCGGCGTGTAAAATGGATTGTGTTGCGTTGCTAACCATTGTGTCAGTGTCCTCGCCAGATATATCCATATCGGCGATCACACGGAAGGTTGCCCAATCTGCTTTCTTACAATTAAATTTAGGTGGAGAAGGGATAGTGGCAACGTCGCGTGCGTAAGAAATGCAGATTGGTAGGTGGTCACTTCCGTGTGCGTCGTCGCTGACCTCCCAAGAGAAGTCAGAGAACACATTTGGCGAGGCCAATGACAAGTCAATGGCAGTCGCGTTACCTGTCCGATCGTCTACACGAGTCGCACAACCATTGTTCAGAAGACAGAGGTTTGTCTGTAGGAGAATGTTAACAATCTGTTCCCCACGTACACTTGACCTCTCACTGCCCCATTGCTGATGATGGGCGTTAAAGTCGCCCAAAACCAGCTTGTTGCCTGGAAGCTGGCGAAATAACGACCTTAAGTCATCATCAGCAATAGGCGTATTGGGAGGTAAATAGAGAGAACAGATAGCCAGATACGTGCCATTGAATTTCACTCTGCACGCGACTGCCTCCAGAGTGGTATCCAACGTCACTTCTGTGTGTGGTAGTGTTTTATGTGTGTATACGGCCACGCCGTGACCATCGTGTCTTCTGTACGCATGGTAGTGTTTTAGTACTGAAGGATCAGGATGATCCTCCAGCATCGTCTCTTGTAGGCAAATAACGGACGGCCTGTGTAAGTTCACTAAAAGTGACAAATATGGAAGTTTATTCCGAATACTTCTACAGTTCCACTGTAAAACGTTGAACGTAATAGTTTAAGAGTTACTATGGGGGCGGCCGTGTTTCCTAGTTCTTTTGCGCTCGGAGGCGCTAGCCGGGGACCTCTCTCGGCCCTTGCAAGAGGAGATCTGCATCGGTTCGTCAATAGTTAACTCCCCGGAGCTGGTCGAGAGGGAGCGAGCGTGAGAGCCCCTCCTCGATGGCGCGGGAGCTGGGATGACATGAGAGGAGGAATTGCGTTCTAATTTTGTGTAATTACATTTAATGTTATCCTTGTCATTCTTTTCTGTCTTCTTAGCTGGAGTGGTAGAGACAGCAGAGGCATATTTGGTATTAGTGGAGGAGGAGGAGGAGGAGGAGGAGGAGGAGGAGGAGGAGGAGGAGGAGGTAGAGGTGGTGGTGGAGGAGGAGGTGGAGGAGGAGGAGGGGGAGGAGGAAGAGGCAGGTGTGGTTGTTTCCATGATAGTAGGTGTTGGAGGAGTAGATGAGGTATTCGTAATAAGAGAAACAGCTTGGGCAGGTGCAGCCGGCAGAGGTTCAGTCTGAATCGAAACAGACTTCATCACTGGACGCATCTGTACGCTTGCCGCGTATGAAACGCCTGGAGAAGGCGTGACGTGCGCCTCCTTCACTCGCTTCCTCGCGTCAAAATACGAGATGCCTTCGACTGCCTTAACGGTACAGACCTCTTTCTCCAGCTTCCAAGCAGGACAATCCCGCGAGAAAGTAGAGTGAGCTTCTGAACAGTTACGACACTTCTCTACCAATGACGAACACTGTTCCGACGAATGACCTTCGCAAGCACACTTACCACAAAAAGAGTGAACCGAACGACAAGCATTTCCGTGGTGACCATAGAGTTGACATTTAAAGCACCGAAGGGGGTTTGGAATATAGGGACGAACGGGAACCCGCTCGTATCCTACATCCACTCTATCAGGCAACTTGGCAACAGCAAAAGTTAGAGTAACTGAAGCAGTGTTCCTTCTCGCGCCGTCAACGAATTTAGTGATCTTACGAGCCCCAATGACGTCCTGATCATACATGTTATCAATGATTTCGTCTTCCGTCATATCCACAAAATCGCGATGGGAGGCAACCCCCCGACACGAGTTCATGGATACTGGGATCGAAGCTTCAATCTCAATATCATGCATGCGTTGTAGCTTCATTAGGGAACTGACTTGTTTTGTGTTAAATGTTTCAATTAGTAGATCTCCGCTTGCAAGTTTTTTAACATTGGCAACAGTGCCAATGTTTACATCAATTACTTTTTTTATTATAAAGGAATTTACAGTGGATAAGCGGGTCTGGGTCTTTGATTTAAGTGTCACATATCTAGCTTGGTCATAGGAGATGGGCCGTGTGTTCGTTAGGGGTGGTCGGTCTGGACCCTCCCTCCCCCTGGAGGGGGGAGGGGGGGAGGCGGCCTCAGCCATGGGGTACACCCCCCTCCTGCAGGAGGGGAGCGGGACACAAGCGGGAGGACACCAGGGAGGAGTTTCCTAGAGTCAGATTGTCTTGCCAAACCACTCTAGGGGGACCGATCGGTGTTAATTCACCCCAAAAGCACGCTCACTGAGGCGGACACTCCGTAGGTGAGAGAGGAAGGACAATCTGACAACCTGACAACAGACACTTACTGTTGTCACTAAGGTGAGGACAATGAGGTAACAAACTCAGTACATGGGTAGAGGGACACCTATATTTATGTAGCTAACCTAGACCTGAGGGGCCGTCAAATTATATTAAACACCCGAAGGTGAAAGACAACAGCAGCAGGACCACGTGTACACAGTACCGTGTCTGGGCTCAGTCTCCTGGATCCACACCAGAGCTACCAACATGACTCCAGCATTGTTTCCAAAATGATCCCGGACACTGATGTTCGGAACATGTGTGCGACCATGTTCGAGGCAAAGTCAAAATATGTCACAAACACAAGTTTCGAGCAAGTGGGGTGGATGATACTACCTACAACACTGCACCTTAGACAACTATTCTCAAAACAAAGTTCTTCATTCACAGATGAAGGTGTTAACACTGTGTGCACTAGTGGCAGCCTTAGTGGGAGGCGCCGAGGGAGCACTACCGCCCCTTGAGAGATCCTACAAGTTCCTGATGCTCCTTCCTGCCTCTTCTAGGAGTCACAGGAATATCTTCATGGCCTTGTCCGAGGCTTTGGCTGACCGCGGACACAAGGTGGGAACTATTTGTTGCCATGAAGTAATGCATTACTACTAACACATCGACCTTTCTTACTCATGTCACTTTTTTCCATTTATAGGTTGTTATGGTCACCAACCACCCAAAAAGTTCCATTAATCCAAACATCGTCGAAATCCATCATGGGTTGCCGCATATGAATGAATCTAACATTGACGTGTTTAGCGCCAGGGGTGAACAGACCGGTGGCTTATCAAAGTTCAAGGATTTCCTACCAGCCATGGCACGGGATCTGTACAAAATACCGTCAATCAAGCAGCTTTATGAGAAAAGGAAAGAATTTGACCTCATTATTATCAGCCAGCTGTTCAACGAGGTAAGTAAGTATATCATATCATCATTATCAGCAGCATCCTCATTGAGTCCACTGCAGAATAACCTTCTCCAACCATTCTATCAGCTATCACATACCAAACGCCATAAAACTCTCCCCATGACAATAGAACCTCACCAACCACCACCATCTTCTCCCCAGATGGTGTACCCGTTCGCGCACGAGGTCCCCTTTATCATTGTCGCCACAATGGGAATAGACCCCCGCCAGAGTGCCGTCTTAGGAAACTTCCTCAACCCGTCCTACGTCCCTAACCTATTCTTCATTTACCGCTTACCTATGTCTTTGTGGTATCGGTTCAAAAACACAGCTATTCATTTCTGGATATCCTTTTATTGGAGGACGTGGGCTGTTGCTCCTGTTCAGGAAGAGGTTAGTATACTTTCAATGTGAAGCAGCAATTAGTCTATATCTGGGTCTATTGAGTCACCAACATAATCATGTTCAATCCAATACAGTTGGTAGGTTAGACTGGTTCATTATTCACGTGCTTCATTTGTATCTAAAATTATTATCTAAGCAATTCCTTAGATCTCAGCGCAGTTTCCGGACCTACCGCCACTGCTAGAGATCGAGAAGAACCAGAGTCTGATACTGATGAACACTCACTTCAGCATTGCTACCACGGTGCCCCTGCTGCCCTCACAGGTGGAGGTGGGCGCCATGCACTGCCGCCTCTCAAAGCCTTTGCCTCAGGTATTATGAGATAGTAGTCATTCTAATTTACCAGGAAATACATGGCAAATTATTTTTAACAATAAATAACTTTCAACTCCTCTGTTCCATCTCCAATATTTCACATTACTTGCAGGATCTTGAATCGTGGCTGGCAGAGTCAGGTTCTGCAGGCGTCATCTACTTCAGTTTGGGATCCATCACCCAGGGTACTTCCATGCCACCAGAGTACCGCCAAGCCTTCATTGAGGCTTTCCGCAGGCTGCCCCAGCGGGTCCTCTGGAAGTACGAGGGAGAGCTGGAGGGCGTGTCTGATAACGTAAGGATCGTCAGCTGGCTCCCCCAGCAGGACATCTTAGGTAAGCTGGTCACACCATTACAGTGAAAGACACACACTGTCACTTGGAATCTTGTGTTGTGTTCTAACATAAGAAGACTTGCACATCCGTTTGACTCACCCTTTATGCCGCAGCTCACGCCAACGTGAAGGTGTTCATTACCCACGGTGGCCTCCTTAGTCTTCAGGAGTCAATTTTTCACGCCACGCCCCTCCTCATCCTTCCTATCTTCGCTGACCAGCCAAGGAACGCCATGTTTGTGGAAAACTCTGAGCTGGGTCACATGCTAGTGTGGGAGGAACTTACTGCTGATAGGATAGTCGACACCGTCATTGACATCATTACCAAACCAAAGTTAGTTTCCCTCAACAGTCCTGTATGTTGTATATCTATTCACCACATATATTATGACGGGCTCCGTGAGGCCATGCATGATAATGTAAAGGCCAGGAAGGCTGGTAGCCGCAAGACAACGTATTCTTATCGGTGTTTTCATTGTCCAGGTACAAAGACAACGTGGCCAGGATGTCAGCGTCTTTAAGGGATCAACTTACGACACCGCAGGAGCGTGCTGTGTTCTGGGCGGAGTACGTGATCCGCCACGGAGGGGCTCCACAGCTGAGGTGTCCTGCCGCCCAGCAATCCTGGGTGGAATTCCTACTGCTGGACGTGGTGGGCCTCCTGCTGCTAGCCCTACTAGTGCTGCTGCTTCTCCAGTACCGACTTCTGAGAGCAGTTTCCACCAGCCTCTTCAGAAGCCACGGCAAGAAGAAAACTGCCTAAAGACGTTAAGCAAGTAGTGAAGAAAATTTTTGAACAATTAATTATATTCAGACTTTTTTTTGGGACGAGACATCTTCGACTCCGCTTCTGCTTTTCTACAAAATGTTTGTACACTGTCACTGTTGAGTTCTCTTTGGCACTCCGGCCCACAGGCTATTCCTAAAAGCTTTCTCTGGTCTAAGCACTGAAAAAGTTGCCGACCCCTGGTTTAGGGAAATCAATAAAGAGGATTTAGATAACATATTTTTATGGTAAGCAAACAGGATAGAACGAGAAATACTGGGTTAAAGCTGGAAAAGTGTAGATTTAATAAAGAAATAGGAAGGAACTGGTTTGCAAATAGGGTATAGTTATAAGGTCGTCAGTGCAGTCAATAGTAAGTTTAAGAGAAGATTAGATAAAGTGAAGGAATAATAGTAGTAGTAGTAGTAGTAGTAGTAGTAGTAGTAGTAGTAGTAGTAGTAGTAGTAGCAGTAGTAGCAGTAGTAGTAGTAGTAGTAATAGTAGTAGTAGTAGTAGTAGTAGTAGTAGCAACAGCAGCAGCAGTAGTAATGATGGTGGTGGTATTGTTTATGGGTTCATGGGGTTTGTTTTGATGGGGAGGTGACTGGTGTTGTGATGGGTGATTATTGTAACTCGTCAGCAGCGGCGGTGTATCAGATGAACTGCTGAGTGGTGATGACAGGGAGGTCTCAGGCGATGCTGGCTGGGCTGTGGGTGGTACTGACTGACTGACTGGAGCGGAATCTGATTTGGTTGGACTGGTGTTGACTGATTTTGAGTGGTGTTGAGTGCCTTAAAGTGGCATTGACTGGCTCTGAGTGATGTTTGCTGTTTGTGAGTAATAATGATTGTTCCTTAAGTGGTAATTACTAATACTTTACCCTGTGTACTGCTGACTCACGCTAATTAACTACAATAAATGAGGTGCTGATGATAATGAGACACACACATAAAAACCACTCCAGTAAGATACGAATCGCTTATTAAGAGTGCAAAATAGAAGAGGATAAGAGAATTGGTATTAGATAATAGGTAAGTGGTTTTTGATACACTGGAACACAAAAGAACAGAAGGGAAGAACAAACAGCAGTAAGCCTGACCTGTTAGCGGCTAGTCTCTTACGAAGGTGTTGGTGATATGCTTTACTAACTTATACTAACTAAATAATGAGGGTATGTATGTTGG
>JAXIVD010009256.1:10000-15772 GCA_036785275.1 Cancer borealis | reverse complement strand
AGAGAACTTGAATAGCCATCTAGTCATCCCTTCAAAAAGATATTACTCACTCAATGGTGCGGGTGTCAGAAGGCGCCACCTTTCTCTTTGTTGCCAGATTTATTCCTAGAAGTCTCCTGCTTGATATTTTTGGTCCTTCTCCTTAGTTTTTTTTATTAGGACACTTATTCCACACCTTCGAGTGCAAAAACTCCATTGGGATTTTGGGTAGCTCCCTTCACACACCTCTTGGAATTAATTGAGTCAGTAGTCACCGCCAGCCACATTCTCCCTCACTCACACACACACACACAGCAGAGATAAGAGGAATGTCAAATGACAAAATGTGGAAAGAGAATATAACTTATAGCGTGATTTATGCGAATAATACCAGTTTCACCATCATACCACGTGGAAAGGCACGTGTGAGGCAGTGACGCAACACCGCAGGATATTTAAATTTTGCTCTGGTGAGGCTGGTTTTTAAATTTTGCAGAAAAAATTGTCTCCATCTGACAGTTCAGACCCTTCCTCACACACTGAGCGCAAAAAGTCATTTTCGTGTGTGTCAAAACTATTTGTCAAAAAATACACCCGGTCGATCCCCTTAATGATATAAAAATTATTATGATTATTATGATTATTATGATCATTCTTCCCACCAAGTGTCCCATCCCTCTATCTCTTTTTTTTTTCTCTCTCTCTCTCTCTTACCTACAATTTTGGCCTAAATACAAGGATATCGCTTCTGGACGTGTGTAGCTTTAGGCTATTTACCATGTCGCATTCCCATGGGAGCAATCCTCACACACCTATACCTTCCTCTTTCTCTCTCTCTCTCTCTCTCTCTCTCTCTCTCTCTCTCTCTCTCTCTCTCTCTCTCTCTCTCTCTCTCTCTCTGACATACACACACACACACACACACACACACACACACACACACACACACACACACACACACACACACACACACACACACACACACACACACACACACACACACACACACACACACACACACACACACCTATTTGTATATTTAAATTATGTCCTATAAATTTATTTCTATTCACATTTTAAATATAAATAAATGTTAGAATTATTGAGAGAGAGAGAGAGAGAGAGAGAGAGAGAGAGAGAGAGAGAGAGAGAGAGAGAGAGAGAGAGAGAGAGAGAGAGAGAGAGAGAGAGAGAGAGAGAGAGAGAGAGAGAGAGAGAGAGAGAGAGAGAGAGAGAGAGAGAGAGAGAGAGAGAGAGAGAGAGAGAGAGGATTATTTGAGGATTAAGATGAGGGACAGGTCACTGGCGGTCAGCCAATGACAGGTCCCATGAAAAAGGAGGTGACATATGTCGCCTGATTCGGTATTTTGGTTAGGAAGAGTCTGTTATACTCTCCC
This sequence comes from Cancer borealis, assembly GCA_036785275.1. Lineage (NCBI taxonomy): Eukaryota > Metazoa > Arthropoda > Malacostraca > Decapoda > Cancridae > Cancer > Cancer borealis. The sequence continues at coordinate 14,396 of JAXIVD010009256.1, read as the reverse complement.
TGCGATCACTGTGGAGGTTAGGGAGAGCCTCGCAGGGATTCCAGGAGACTGTACCTGTAATCATTAGCCAACATAGATAGAGAGAAGTATTTCCCCAATAAAGCCTAGCTAGCAAACCCGCGCATCCCTGTCCGCGGGATAGTCAGTCGTCAGACGAGCCGGACATACTGCTGTATAGACACAGGCGTGCCCCTCTGTATCCCTACCACTTGTTACCTTCAGCTCTGTGAATATATTGATCTCCACCAAACTGGATTTCCTTAAAGAACCTTCGGCACACCACATGGCGCAGTGAGCAGCTCCAGTGACCAGCTATATAGCCGTAACAGCGTTTGGAAAGGCTCCCACCCACAACAAGAGAAGTTCCCGCCACCCGGAATTTACAGTGTTGTGCAAAGTGCAGTGCTTGTGTGTGCTTCTCCGTTGTTCAGTGCAGTGTGTGTGACTTCCCAGTGCTTTCGTGTGTGTTAAGTGCCCCATGTGTGCCCAAACCTCGGAGGGAAATGCATCTTGACATGTCACGGGAGAGCGTGTGTGCAGCACACACACCCTCATCACGGCTTGCGAGGTGACTGAGCATTTAACAGTTTAACAGTTTATTTACAGAAAAGGGAGGGAAGTACATAAGAGGGAGGGGGGGGTTAGCGTGCACCAAGGTGCACAAGGAAGGAAAAGAGAGGAAATACAGAAGTATAGTAGGAGAGTGAAAGGTGCCGGGCAGACCGGCTTGCTGTTGTAATAGTGGTGAAATCAGAGTCACAATCAACACATGAGTGTGGGTGGAAACCGGACAGCCCGGGGGAAAACCACCCGTACTGTTGTGAGGGGGGGTACATAGTTAATTCTTACATATAATATACATATACCTACATTTGAGGAAAACATACATGAGCCTTTATATATACATACTTTCATACATCAACTTCACATTTGAAAACTCAACTTGCAATACAATTGATGTCACATCCAGTACTTAAGTGTGACTGGAAACTGGGCAAGCCCGGAGGAAAACCACCCGTACTGTTGTGAAGGGGGTGAGTACATAGTGGGTTCTTTCATACAATATACATTTGAACAAACATACAAGTGCATTTATACATACATACATTCATATAACAACTTTACATTAATTCCGCACTCGGTGGCCGTCGGTGTGGTGCAGTGCCTTCCATCCCTCCGGGACTGGCCGGGTTGAGATGGGGTCTGCCTCCTACATCAGTCCTGGTCCACGTCGTCGTGCTGGAATCGCGGTCCAGCTCGGTGGCCGTCGGTGTGGTGCAGTGCTTTCCATCCCTCCGGGACTGGCTGGGTTGAGATGGGGGCTGCCTCCTACATCAGTCCTGGTCCAGCCTGGCAGCATGCGGTCGCAGCGGTGACGGTTCACTCCTTCGGTGGGATGCAGTGCCGGCTAGTCTCCCGAGATGGGTCGGGTTGGGCTAGGGGCTGCCTTCGCCATCAGGCCCAGAGTCTTCCGCGCTTGGCTTCCTTGGCTGCTGGCTGTCTGTCTGTCGCTGGCGCGTCAGTTAGTCACATCTGTTTGTCGTCCTGGTGCTGGCTGGGTCCTGGTGTTGGCTGGGTCTTGGAGTTGGCTGGGTTTGCAGTCATGATACAATCTGAGGGATACGACAGAGGGGCAGAGAGAGCATTCCATCTTTCACCGAGGGGTCGGGAGATGTGCGGTGGAGGGGACATTAATTTTGCATTGATATGTCATAAACTGTGGTAAGAATACATTTACCTATATCGTGGGGCAGGTTATGGGTTCCGCCCCAGAGTGAGAAGGCTCCTAGGGAACCATGAGTGTTGCCGGTCCGGGGCCCCATCGTGCAGCTTTCTTAGAGTCAGAAACTGTTCCCAGCCTTCTGACTCCATCCGCTCCCAGACCTGAGCAGCCATCAGGTGAAGCCTGACGTTGAGAGCTGGCAGTGAAGCCGCCTCGTGGAGCGATGCTGTGGTGATAAAGTCGTCGCATTTGGTGCCAAAAGCGAACCGGAGAGCAGCGTTCTGGACCTTCTGAAGACGACTGATGGCTGCCTTGGAGAGGGCGTGTGTAGGGATTGGTGGGTAGGTGAGGATGGGTATAACTAGGGCCTTGACGAGGTGGAGTTTAAGTCTGGTGTTCACCAGGTCCCTGAAGCGAAAGAGATTTGAGAGAGCTATTCTTGCCTTCGTTACCCTCATTGTCACATGAGTGGTATAACCGCGCGACGAGATGGCAAGACCAAGTAGAGTGCCTCGCGGTTGGAAATCGACCACGTCTCCATCCACCAAGAGCGGGGCTGGGGTTAATGTGGCCAAGGGGATGACAGTGAACTTGGCCAGGTTCGTCTTGATCCTCCAGTCTTCCTCGTAACTGTTGACAGTGACGATCTCTCTTCCCGTTCTGGCGTTAAGCATCAAGCTGGAGCGGCCTGGATGAAAGGCCACCTGGGACACATCGTCTGCATACAGTACGTTGATGCCCGCGCCAGACCGGGGGCAGTCCCTGGTGTAAATAGAGTAGAGAGTGGGTGAGAGGACACTTCCCTGGGGCACACCTGAGGTGAGGGGAAAAACCGGACCGACGTGGTTACCTACTCTGACTCTAGCAGTCCTCTCCTCCAGGAAGTCGCAAAGCAAACGTTCGATTGGGTCGACTGAGCAGTGAATAGTGAGCGCCGTGACTGACGCTACTGCTACCCTTCCAGACTCCGCCCACATTCCCACCGCCGGCCACACGCACATACGCACGCACACACGCACTCACAACACGCACTACAGCACAATAACAGTCCAGCACGTCACAACACAATGAGGATTTGCTGTCCTTCCTCGATGAGTTTTGTGACCAATTGGGTGCACCGCACACACACTGCTGTCCTTCCCCGACGAGTTTTGTGACCAAGAGAGTGCAGCCGCACACATACTACTGTCCTTCCAAGACGGTCACGGTGAAGAGGAAGCCGCAGCCACGCGCAGCCGCTCGCCACCCTCAGTCCCACACACCTTCATGCCGCAGAGATGAAGAACACCGACGCACACAAGAGGAAGCCCGCCGGGTGCAACAGCAGCAACAGAGGAGAGAAGACAATGACAAGTTCATGGCTGTACTACAGGTGTTATCGTCGCAACACGTCCACGCAGCCCACCACACGAACGTCACACCCCTCTTCCCCCTCTACCACACCTGGCCTTCCTCCCGTCAATCTTCTTTTATCGCCTGCCCAGCCCCCAGTGAGAAACTCATCTAGCATACCCGCAGTACTTAGTCCTCTAACACTGCAAGCAGACGCCTCTTTCCAGGTGTTCAGGCAGTGACGCCGCAGGTGGCAGGACTATGCTACGATGATCGACCTCGCTAACATGACCCACGCCAAGCAGCTCATCCAGCTCAGGACGTGCGTCTCCTTAGACGTCCAGAGACTCTTGGAACACACCATTGGCATCCCTCCGGACACGCACCTCTCCGTCGACGAGGTGCTTGACAGTCTCCAGTTCCATTTCAAGAGCTTGAGAAACGAGGTTCTCCGCCGCCGTGAACTGCTTTGCTGCAAACAAGCGGAAGAAAAAACCGTCAGCGACTTCTACGTCAGACTCAAGAACTTGGCAGAAGAGGTGGACTTGTGTTCAGGCGACCCAGTTACTTGCACTGAGACACAACTCAAGATAGTTATACTCATGGGCGTGAGGGACGAGGAACTTGTGCAGCGCCTCCTCTCTCTCACCGCAGGATCCTCTCTCCAGGACTTTGTGACCTGCTGCCGCTCATACGAGGCTGCTAGATCGACAGCTTTCGCCATCCACGCCTCCCCGAGTCAGCTATGCGCCGTCTCTACGTACAAGAAGAACCAGCGACGTGAAAAGACAAACTTCACAAAATACAAAGACTTCACAGCAAACTCAGGCGTCAAACAGTCCCTCTCGTGCTCTTTGCCAGTCTTGCCACCGTCAGTACAGTTCAGGAAAGTGTCCAGCAGTCAGCAACACTTGTCACAACTGTGGACAGAAAGGACATTGGGCTCGAACACCCAAATGCCCGGCCAACGAAACCAAGTGCCACTCTTGCAACAAAACAGGGCACTTCAAGGGATGTTGCAAGACCACCACCACGAACAAGGGACGCTACAGCCCTCAGACTTCTGGTAGAGCTTCTCCTTCTTCAGGCAGGAAACTCGGCACTTGTCGTCGCGTGAACAACGCCTCTAACAGTATGTCTCCACAGCCTGTCAGCGTGCATCTCCGCTATGGTAACAAGACTAGCAGACTACAGATGTTACCTGACACAGGGGCCGACGTCACAATCCTCGGCACCCGTCACCTGGACATACTGGAGATACCCAGAAGCAGCCTCCTTCCACCGCCTTCTACGAACATGCTCACAGCCGACGGGTCACGGATGTTTCCTGCTATGAGATGC